>JALIZH010019760.1:0-41188 GCA_030522465.1 Rhipicephalus appendiculatus | reverse complement strand
CGGCTGCTAACCCGAAGGTCGCGGGTTCGATCCCGGCTGCCGGCGGTCGCATGAAGACCAGATGGTCAAAATTTCCGGAGCCCTCCACTACGGCCGTCTCTCATAATCATATCGTGGTTTTGGGACGTAAAAAACAGATATTATTCATGCCCTGGCCTTTAGGATTGCCATTGTATTTCGCACGTCATAACATCTCGACTAACCTTGCCTGTCATGTCACAGCAGTGAAAGAAAGGCTACATTTCATTTCTGGAACGCTTGCTTTAGACAATCACATTACTCACATTTTAGTACGTAATAGTGCATGACGATTTTTTCAATAGATTGCGTTTGCTTTGTGAAACTTGCATGGAAATGCTGAACTCTAAAGGGTATGCGCTTTTTTGAGCTGATTACTGCTATGGGACATTGGCGCGCTTTTTTTTGGGGGGGGGGGGGGGATGCACATGCCGGTATTCTGCTGCGCTTGTACATTCGCTCATTCTTCATGCCTAACAAGGCAGTGAAAGCATGTCGTACCATGTTCAATTTTTCTTCAGCTCTTCCACTTCCTGATAACTACATGCAAATCATTGCTTTCTTTTTTTAAAATCTTGCTGTTGCCGCCATTGGTAACAATTCCGCACATGCTAAAATTTTATGGGACCCTGCATGCTTAAGTTTTGCTTCGCTGCCATATAATTTGCCACTAAAACAACGCCTAAGTGTTGGGCTGTTAAACACGATTTCTACCTTAGACTTAGCGCAAGTTAATGCATGGGCATAGTCCTTGAATACTTTGGCATGGAGAAGTATTATTACAGTCATATGACAAATACCAGTAGTCTGCGCTATATCACGTATATTGTTGTGCGTTATGACGTTATGTAATTTGTACTGTGAAAATTTAAGTTTTCGAAATGCAATCCAGATATGTTTTAATACACCGTTCTATTTATCTGAGCTTATAGTCTGGTAGCTATAACAATGTGTTTTACTTTTAAACATTAAGCGAACGACTATTCCACTCCTCTTTAGACAGGCCTTCCGGCTAGAATGATTCGATTGCTCGAGAGAAGCATCGTCATACGCCGGGAGTCGGTGGCATGTTTACGTTCCCGTTGCCGTACATGTGAACAGAATATAAATTCCTCATTGCTGTCATCACAGCAGCAAGCGTCATGAAGCCAGAAAGATTCAGCTACAGTAGTAAGTTGTCTTCAAGGGATGTGAAGTACTTCACGTAGGCTTATAAATATCAAAGCTATTATTCACAAATATGAAAGTGCGCCTGAATACAGACGCTTTGTAGAGGTTTGTGACTTGTTGCCAAATAAAGTATACGAGTTGACAGCGACCAAGTGAGCGCTTATTTATACCTTAAGAAGCAACATTTATCACGCTTGTTAAACTGTATCGCACTTGCTGATTGGGATATGTTGTTCTCTCGACGGGAAACCACCACGGAGGATTTTGCCGAAGGCAGCCCGACCATTGAAAAAGCTGTGCGCGCAATTGTTTCTCGGCTGGCAGGTGATCTCCGCCAAGGCTCAGCTACAGCAGGCTCTGCGCAAGCGAAATTGCATAAAAAATGACTAGTATCGTTGTGGCACGGAAGAACTGCATCTCCAAGTGCATGGGCATTATCTAAGCCCTGCGGGGACGCAAGGCCAGCTTGAACGTCTTAACCAATTCCACCAGCCACTTGTGCATCATTGTCGAGATCGGCAAGGAACTCATCACCAGTAGAGTCGGCAAGGCAAATCACCGAGAAATCCCCGCCACGTAAGGCGACCGCGAGCAGCCGTGAGGCCGACAAAAGTGCGCCAGACGAAAAAGGTCAGGAAGACAAGAAAATCCTGATATAGTACGACATGCATCCAGGTATTGCGGCCGTCAAGTACACGCCTCTTCCTCAAAGGCAAGCACCAGTTGAGCATCATTTGGTACGGACAGCATCTAGCCGGAATCCCATTCACGCTAAACATGGACGACTCTACCAATGAGGAGGACGACTTGCTCCTCCAGCGCCTGGACTCAGGCGATTCGCAGAGCTCCGAGATACATTACCCGCTGCAGCGAGCCCTACCTCGGCGGCCCAGCTGAAACGAAAGGTCAAAAGGCGCCGCGTCATGCGCAGGATCGTCAACGGCTAGGGCATCGTGATCAAAGGAGACGACAAAGACAAGCTCTTTGAAGATCTGCGGTCCTTCTCGTCCAACATGTTAAGGCAGAATGGAAGCGACTATAGCTCGGATTGCGAAAAGCGTACCGATACGTTACCCATTGGTACGCGAGTAGCTAGGCCTTTCTTTTCACCCATCAGGGAATTGGGAGTCGTCGCCAGACACCTACAGCTCCGGAGACTCCAGCAGCAAGTCCCTGTGGGAGCGGTTCGAAGATCGTTACTTCTACGCTCGCAATGCCGCAGATTATCCTTTCCTCGTTAGCCCGCACGCGAGCGAAGAACAGCGCACTCCGGAGGTTGTCACCGATGCTTCCGCCGAACGGCGTTGTCCAGATGCACTCGGCGTAAAAGCATCCCCGAGTGTTTCAATTCTCCGTGCGGAACACTTTCCCCGCGAGCGGAACCATCACGCCGTGCGGAAGCGTGTCCCCCCAGAAGCATAATCACTTTCCAGCGGGAGGGTTCCTTGCTGTAGGGAGTACTTTTCCGAGCGCATTTCCCCGAGGTCAGCGAGTTAGACGAGCTTTCTTCCTCCACAGAGAACTCTTCAAGCGTAGGAAGCAGTCGTCCGCGAGCACTGTGAGCGACAAGCTGCGCGAAGAGACAGCGGTTCCCTACACTGACACATCGCGCGAGCTGGAGACAGCCGTGCATCTGTCCTCTTTCAGCGAAGGCGGCAATGTAACGTTCGTCGGAGCGGAGTCACCTGTAGAGAACGATGACCTAACGGGCCGCACCGGCGCATAAGCAGCTACACACGATCCTTATCAATCGTATCAGAAGAGACAAAACGAGGCAAATCAGCGTAAGACGATCCCACACCTTGTAGAATAACCCCTTCAGGCGCGAACTATGATGCACTGTCTACGAATGTGTCAAATTCAGATAATTCCAACGTACTCAATATTACAGTGCAAAGACAGAAAATGTAATGTACCGTTTTGTGTAAGTTTCAGCAATGAATTGTAATTCGCTTGTAATTAAATACTTGATTCTGCAGTCAGCCATGTTTCATTTAGACAAAAAAGAATGGCATCCTAGGCCCCAAATGCGTGCACAATTACGTTTTTGATTGCATTCATTTCGAGAAAGAAAAGTAACACTTTTGACGATGGTTCGTGAACGCGGCACGTCGAACGACCTCTCGAACATCCTAGTGCCTTCACCAAAGCGGATCTGGCTAGCATCATACGCAGCCCAACGAGATTAAGTCAAGTCTTATTGATCATGCACAAGGTTCAATTTATCTAATGGACGTTGTATATTGTTCTCTTTTGGCCACTAGTTCACACAACTGGCATAAACAATTTCGTGCACAAACGTAGCCACCGCCGCTGAATGGGATAACTTGAAAAAACGAGAATGCGACAAAAAGGAGTTGCAGTTGCCTATTCAGGTGCTGTACCCTGGAAAACTCAACCATGGTATTATTCGTACAAACAACAGAACCACTCAGCCCTGTTACGGCTAACACTTCTCTCTATCGACGCAGTCCAAATCTGATTGTACTTTGTTCTAAACGTTTGGCATCAACATTACAACAAACGTCACCAGTTTGAGTTCCCGTAACATTCGTATAAATATACAATAATGCTCGCTTCTCTAAATCTTCCCGGAACTACTTCAATCAGACTTAATCTGTCGATGGCGCTATCGAGTAGCGCCATCGCTGCTGCACGGGACTGCATGTTTAACATGCTGATGGTTTCCAAACATATTACGCTGTCGTCATTAGTTGCGCAGTCAGGAACACAGTCATTTAACATCCCATTCAGTAGCGCTTGTGTCACAGCCATGCACAGACTCTAGCCGTGCGCAAAGTACTGTATTCGGATGCTACAGGTTTGATATGCACGACTGAAACATGAATATTGAAAAGAATGCACACGCATGCTTGTGGCAACGTCGAATTCTTGCATGTTGCGAAAGTTCGTCGAAGAGTGCCGTTCGGAAGGCACTGGCGAAGCACACGTTAAGTTAGCCTAGAGGCATGGATTGTGGCCGTGACTGCACGTTTCATCGCTCCAGTTTGCTGAGGATCACGGCCACTGATCTGCAGCTTACTGGAAACGCGTGGTCTTCACGGATCAGTCCACTTTCACGACTCGGTGGGATCAGAGGACACGAGTTTGGCGCCCCATGAACCAGCGCTTGTAAGCTTTCGGGAAGCAGTCGTCTTAGTTAATTTGGTGTTTTATGGCGCAAAGGCAGCAGAGGCTATGCTGCGCTTTTGTGTGAACTTTAGCCGCTTCTTTTAGCAGCGCTAATTGTATGTGATATTACTATGCAGTTCGTGGTAACACTTTGATTCCAAGTTAGCAGCAAAATATTGTCAAAATCTTGTTTTGATCAGTTAATTCAAGGTGCAGGCGATATCCAGCACGAAGGTTACTCATTGAAGTTTAACAGACACTGAGAACAGCTCCTCTAACTTTCGTTGTTCTAAAAACACAAAACAAAGTTTTATCCCAAAACACTTAACCAAGTGCTTTTTTTTTTTGCTATGCGTCATCAAAAGTGTATGTATATATAAGAAAGTTTATATTGAAAATTCTCCGTAACCCTATTTCAACTCTTGAGGTAAGCCGGGAAGGCGACTCTCAATTTTAAAGTTGATGCACGTGTGGCTCAAAGCTTTCGGGAAGCACGCCTGAAAACCTCTGTAGACGACCCGCAGGCCAACTGGTCGGCGACATCGGCATCTCGGGCCTAGTCTTCTAAAGCTCGCTGTCTCTATCTTTATGGAAACTTCATTTTGTCCTTGGAGTCCCTTTCATCATACCCATGACACAATGAAACATGAGTAGCTGCAACGAGTGTTGGTCTCGGTGCCTAATGTCACCAAGGCAACCAGAAAGAAATCGCCTATCATTGGCTCTGTCAGTACCTTGTCGCTCTACTATTTTCCGCGTTTAAATGTTGCAGCATAATGGAGCCCAACTTTCTCCGTTAATAGACTATATTTGTTCATTTCCCGCAGGTATATGCCGCGATACATACAGCGAGTAGCCACTAGTGGGCGAAGTTCGGTGACTGTCTGGGGGGGCAATCAGAAAGGATGGCCTCGGTCCTCTCGTCAGGGTGCATAGCCGTTTCACAGCTGGGAGCCACTGCTTCAATCTAGACGATGTGGCGTTGCCATTCCTTCTGGGGGGAGCGTTTCCAGATGGAGATTTCATCCTTCAGCAAGACCGCTCCCCAATACACATGTCCAAGCTGGCTTCCTCTTTCCTGCAGCAGCGTGGAGTTGCCGTGCTGGAATGGCCATCACAATCCCCAGACATGAATATCATTGAGCACATTTGGGGAAACATGAAGGCAGCGTTGTGCTCCCGCAGCCTACACGGCTTGTCGTCGTACAACCTATCATCAGCAGTGCAGGATTGCTGGGAGGAAGCCAGGGCGAACGTTGAGATATGCGACGCCCTGTATGCGTCTCTTCCAGATAGGATGAGGCTGGTAATTGAAGCTCATGGTGATGCCACCCGCTTCTAAATAATGTCATTTAAGTAATCTAAGTACAACAGCTGAGCTAACTGAAAAGACATTTATAAATGTCCCAACATTTTATTTTTAGTTTCAGATAAGCTTGAACCGAACATTTTCTTTCATTTCTTGACCTAATGAGAATAAACCATGGTTTCGCACTATTCTCCGAGTTCTTTTCAATGCAGTGCATTGTAGCCCGTGCATTGCTACAGCGTTCACACTTAATACCTAGCATAATACACCCAGTTATTTTTATTGTGGTCATTTGCGGCGCCCAACTTTGGGTTGATCAAAGACAGTCGTGTGAGCTGCGGGAATATTCTATCTGTTAGTTAGTTATGTTGGTTTTATTGGCGCAAGAGCAACTATGGCTATACTGCGCCAGCCACATGGTGAGGGAAGTAAACAACCTTACTGTAGTCAACATACAATATATTCATGACTGTGAAAAGAGTGGTCAGCGATGACATATGGGGGAAAATGATAATGTTGGGTGGCTGTAGAAAGGCCTAATATCACTCGCTGTATCGACGCGTAAAATATATTGTATATATACATTAAAATTATGAGCATGATAGGCGGGGTGGTCAATGGGTATGTATTTCGCACGAGGTGATTATATTAAAACCGTAAAGAAATGTACATAGCACTGCTACCTTACCTGTGTCCTTGTTCCCAAGGATCAGGAGGCAATAAGTGCTTTGTTTTATAATAGCTGCTGCAGCAACAGCCTCTCCCAAGAGGCCGTGCTACAGGTTGCAGAATATTATTAAGCTTCTTGAACTACACGTGCCACGGTCTTGAGCTTAAAGCGTATTTAACAGGCCTGTTTTATCTAAGAAGCTAATGACATTAGCTAGTGGTAATAAAGGTTCGTCACCTAAGATAAGCATTGGGTGCAATGGTATGTGTAATTTATAAAGCAGATGGAAGTGTTTTTGTCTTTGTGTTTCCATGTCTGGACAAGCTATCACTGGGACTGAAAGGGTTAAGATATGTAATACAGTTAGTTGTTCGCGACATCTATCGCATGTTGGCGAGTCCTCATCTGCCAAAAGATAATTATGTGTGAGGTGTGTGTGACCTATACGAAGTCGACATAGGACAACTTCGGTGAAGCGTTCTTGATGGTAACATAATTTTCCATTCACCAAGTACAGGCTTGACGAGTTGAAGCTTGTTGTTAACATTCGATTGCCACTCGCTTTGCCACTTCAGTGTTAGTGATCTACGAAGTGCTTTAATTCCATCCTTAAGAGGCACATTCACGTTTGAAACATCGAGATGTTGAGCTGCTGCTGCACACTGATCTGCCCGTTCATTTCCCGGAATCCCCCCGTGGCTAGGGATCCAGCAGAAGCTAACAGACTGACCCTTACTTATGGTGCGAAAGCATGTTTAAAATACTGCCAATAACGGGCTCATACTGAGATCGCGAATTCAAAGCCTTCAGAGCACTTAAAGAATCGGTGTATATTACTGTTTTTTTGTATCTGGCACTTGCATAACATTAAGCCGTGTAGACCGAGACAAACTGCGGCAATTTAACTGTACGCTCCCACGCACCTTGGACAACGCTACTTCCGACATGCGTAGTTGTTTTGGAACCATCAGTATAGAATTCTTTATACCCGTTATACGTCTCCTGTACCATGCGAAATTCCTGTAGAAGATGTTCATGTGGTATGGTTTGTTTCTTTAAATGTGTCAGCGATAGGTCGAGAAATTTCGTGAAATCATTCCACGGAGCTTGTCTAGATGACCTTGGCATGACAGCGAGTGCTTGAGGGGGGGGCATTGCACTCACGGCTTTTTTCTTCAAATCTGAGCATCAGAGGTTTGATGGCATTTGGTTTGTTCATATAGTGTAAGCGTTTATCGCAGTGTGTGATAATGTTATGACATATGTGGTTTGGCAAGGAGTAAATTCTGAGAACGTATGCGAACATAAGTTGCGTTCTTTTTTGTTCTAGGGATGGCTCCTCACATTCTGCATACAGACAGAGTTGGCGAGGTTCTGTAGGCACCTGTCGCTAAGCGTAGCCCTTTATTGTGGACAGGATCTAGCCGTTGAAGGTAAGAGTGTCTGGCAGAGCCATATACTATGCTGCCGTAGTCTAATATACTACGAACTAAAGAACGGTAGATCTGCAGCAGGCATTTACGGTCAGAGCCCCAGCGCTTGCGGGACAGCACTTTGAGAACGTTGAGCGCATTGTTTGTTTTAATGTTCAGGCGGTTGATGTGAGCAAGGAAGTTCAATTTTTTATCAAATACAACGCCTAAAAACTTGTGTTCCTGTTTCACAGGCAATACTGCTTCATTTAGCTTCAAGATAGGGGTCCGGTTGCAAGCCTCTTTTTTTGGGAGAAAACGACAGCAACAGTTTTTTCCAAGAACCGGAAGCCGTTTTTAGATGCCCATTTGGTTGAGTTTGTTCAAAGTGATTTGAATTTGCCGTTCACAGGTAGCCATGTTTGACGCACGGCACGCGATCTGAAGATCATCCACGTAAAGTGAGTGCATTAGTGTGGCAGGTACAACTCTGTTAACCGAGTTCATCTTGACTAGAAACAGTGTTGTGCTCAGAACACAGCCCTGAGGCACACCATTTTCTTTAGTGAAAATACGTGAAAGCACCGTGCCTAGACGCACCTGAAATGTTCGGTTCGACATAAAATCAGAGACACAGTGCAGCATTTTGCCCCGAATGCCCAAGTCCGCTAAGTCCCTCAAAATTCCGAATCTCCACGTCGTGTCATACGCTTTTTCGAGGTCAAAAAAGACAGCTAAGCAGTGTTTGTGTAGAAACGCATTTCGTACTTCATTTTCTAAACGGACCAGGTGATCGGTTGTTGAGCAACCTTTCTTGTACCCACACTGATGGCTATCCAGCAGGTCCTCTGTTTCAAGGACATATGTTAATCTGATATTTATAATGGTTTCATAAGACTTTGCAAGACAGCTTGTGAGCGCAATCAGGTCTGTAGTTACTCGCTAATGTGGGCTCCTTCCCGGCTTTCAGGAATGGCACTATGACGGTCTTTCTTCCATTCATTTGGCATTTCACCTGTTTCCCAGATAATGTTGAAAAACCGAAGGAGGGCTTCCACTGTCCTTCGGGGACAAGTGAGCGAGCATTGCATTATGTATCCTATCAGGACCAGGCGCTGTATTTTTGCCTGCAGCGAGTACCCTAATGATTTCAGGAAGCGTTAACGGGCTGTTGTATAATCTGTCAGAACCTCCTGTGGTTGGGAGCTCTTGTTTCTCTGCCGATTCTTTATATTTTAGGAAGGGTGCCGAATAATTCGCTGAGCTAGATACTGCGTGGGAGTGTTGGCCCAATATGTCTGCTTGCTCCTGTAAAGTTGTTTGGCTGCCAGCTGTCGAGAGAATAGGTACCGTGTAGGAGGTGTAATCGCCTTTGAACTTACGCACCTGATCCCACATTTTCTTGGACGATATTGAACTATTGATGGAGGAGACAATTTTTCCAAGACATTTTGTCTGCTTGCCTGCGAACATGTCTTGCTTTTGCTCGTGCTTTTGTAGCGTTAGCTACACTGGCCTAGCCAAACCCGTTTCGCGCGGCACATCAAGAGCCGTACTGCGCATGCGCGAGGATCAGTGATGTCACACAGCTGGCGCACCGGAGGACCGGAGCCGGCATCTCCCGCGCACTCCGCCGCCACCGCGCGCAACTCACCGCCGCCGGTCTGCGCATTCCAGAGGAGTGACGTCGTAGCCGTGGTAGACGCACTGGTGCCGACGCGCGCGCGCAGCTATTCGCATTCGCTGTGCAGTCGCCGTCTGACACTGCGCTGGAGCCGCTGCGCTTCTGACTGGCGTTTGCCAGTGTGGTATAGCCATGGAGAAGGAGAGCGCAAATGCTGCTCAACGGCGCAGAAGAGCGGAGAAGCGTGACTCATCGGATCCCGAAGTAGTTGCCTGGCAATTAGCGGTTGGGGGGTAGGAAGAATGAACAGAATACTGTTTTGGGGCCATAGAGACGGCAGCGTGTTACTTCACTGATCACCAAGCCGTCTTTGTGGCAATAGAGAAGCAACCTGACGTTGAGCAAAAATATACATGTGCCACATAATACGTATACCGTGTTTGTGTCATTGGAGCAGCAGTAAGCATGATAATCAAGCTAATCCTAGACAATCTAGACAATCAGGATAAGCTAAGAATAATCAGCTGAACCTTTGCTAACGCTACGTATATCCTGGCATAGCCGAGCTAAGCCACTGCAACATTTTTTTTGAATGTGACAAGATTTTCTTGGGTGGGATATCTGCGAAAACGTACCCCACGCTTTGTTTTGTAATTTTTTAGCTTGTTTACATTCGCTATTCCACCAAGGTTTCAGTTTTTTCTAAAGGATGCCAGAAGATTGTGGGATAACCTCTGCTGCTGCTGCTAGTATGCACGCAGTGATCCTGTCGTTCAATTCGTTTATGCTTAACCCATCAATTATCACCGTTTCAAGAGCAGCTCTTTCAGTGAACAGAGGCCAGTTCGCAGCTTCAAGCTTCCAGCGCGGTGGTCTGCAGGGTGTTGTGGGAAATGTAGATACAAGCTGCACAATGACAGGCATGTGGTCACTACCGTAAGGATTATCAATGACCCTCCAGCTAAAATCGGTAAAAATCGATGGGGAACAGAGCACTAAGTCCAAGCAGCTCATAGCTCCAGTGCTTGGGGAGCAATATGTGGCCGCGCCAGTGTTTAAAAGACACACATCATTTGCAAGCATAAAATCTTCGATTATTTGTCCTCGAGAATCAGTTGCGGTGCTTCCCCACAATGTGTTATGAGCGTTAAAATCCCCTGTGATGATAAAAGGTTCAGGCAGTTGGTTTAAAATCAACTCCAAATGTCTTACAGTGAATGGCGTAGTTGGCGAAATGTAGATGGGACAGACCGTGACTGTTTTATGCGCTAAAATTGTAACCGCTGCAGCTTCTATGTGGCTGTTAAGCGTCACTCGTTTAGTAGGGACACCACTTTGTGCAATAATAGCCACGCCACCAGACAATCGGCTAGCCTGGGTTCGGTCTCGCCGTATGACAGTGAAGCCCTTTAAAAAGCTTGTGTGCTTGTCGCCCAAGTTTGTTCCCTGTAGGCAAAATGCCACAGGGGTGAAGTTGTTAATCATGTCTTTTATGTCACCTAAGTTATGTAGAAGTCCTCTACAGTTCCAGTTAATAATAAAAGCCATCTTGAGATTAAAACGGTAAGGATTGCCACTACAAGTAAATGGAAGAGAATTATGTTAGGTGACATATTTCAAGAAACTGCACATTCGGTTACTTTACAGGGCCTTTTTCGGGCCCCGTAATTGGAGTTTTATCTTTTCTGGAGCGGTCGAGAGTGTCCCGCCGGCCCTTCGGCGCTGTCTGCGCCGTTTCGCTTGGAGTGGTGTCCATAGCCTCCTGAGAGGCACTGGACGATCGCTCCAGAGAACGATGTCTGCGTTGCGTAGACTTCGTGTCGAGCAACGAAGTCTTGGACCTCACCTGGCCGGATGTCGCTGGGACCTCATTGGCCTCTGTGGTGCCTTCGCTGCTGCTGCAGCTCGTAGACGCCAACTGGTGTGGTCGGGATCATAGAGGGCAGGGCAGCCTTGGCTGCTCCCGCCGTGGGGGCGGGTGGCGTAAGCCTCCCCAGCACGCTACGCGTGGTCCGGGCGGCCGCCAAATGCCGGTTGTGGTGTCGCCCCCCCGTTGCACCACTTCGGCGAAAGCTGTTTCCAGCGCAAAGGTAGATGAAACGCGTTGTCGCGCTTCACGGAACGTGATATTTTGCTTTACTTTGACTGTAATAACTTCTTTTTTCTTTTTTCCAGGCTTGACAAGCTCTGGAGTACGCCGGGTGACTGCCGTCGCAGTTTGCACAGTGCACTTCATCATGACTGCACTCGTCAGCAGAGTGTCCGGTTGTTCCGCATTTTGCGCAGGTAAGCTGCCCTCGACAGCTCTGAGACGCATGACCGAATCTTTGGCATTTAAAGCAACGCCGCGGGTTCGGAATGTAGGATCTTACATGCAGTTTTACATAGCCGGTTTCCAGAGTTTCGGGTAGCGTTGTCGAGCTGAATGTCAGTATTATGTGTTTCGTCGGAATTTCAACGTCGTTCCTTCTGATTTTGATGCGCTGCACATGGACTACATTTTGATCTCTCCATCCATCCAGGAGTTCTGCTTCGCTGAGTTCCGTTAGATCTTCGTCCGACACTACACCTTTCACAGTATTGATGGTCCGGTGTGCGCTCACCGAGACAGGATTGTTGCCAAACGCCACGAGGTGTGCAAGCTTGTTACACTGGTGCCTGGTCTTTTACTTCGAGGTGCAAATCCCCGCTTGCCAACTTTGTAGCCTTATAACCTACTCCGAATAGTTTCCCTTAGACATTTTGGAACCAAAAACGGTGAAATAGTTCGAGCCTTTCTGGATGATTGTTCACAATGTATCACGTCGAAATTTGGGAATGTTTCTTTGTTCTTGGATGAAAACACAGGATAAATCGGTGCGGACCCTTTTCAGGGTACGATCAGTTTAAGGGTTCGAGGATCCCATAAAAATAATATGTTCGGCGACAATGCCAGTCGCCCACCACCGAGCCCAACGAGGGGACATGGCAGAGGTTGTGAAGCGAGCCCTGACATGCCAACTGTACATTGTCACTATAACCAAATATGATATAACCTAGGTTGGTTATGTCACACAGGGTTAACCCTTGCCGCCGAGAAAACTTGAAGAAAATGGAAGCGAAGAGAGGACAGGAAAGATTAAGAATGGAAGAGAAAGACGAAGATCTGTAGGGAGAGAGAGACAGCAAAAGGCGACTGCCGATTTCCCCTGGGTGGGTCAGCCCAGGGGTGCCGTCTACGTGAAGCCGAGGCCAAAGGGGTGTGTTGCATCAGCCGGGGGGCCTTAACCCTTTCAGCCCTGGATTTATTTTGATCGGAGACTTTATTTCTGCGTGTTTTCATAATAGTTAGAAGCTCAGAAGACCACAACCGAAAAATTGAGGCAGTGGTGCAATTATTTATGGATTAATTAACATGGGATCAAATTAGGTCATCAGGGCTCAGTGCTTGTGAAATGAGAAAAATGGCTTCTTTTTTTCGTGCTAATGACTAGAGTAGACAAAATGTGAACTAACGACATATTTCTCAGTGGGATATTCATTAAAACAGCTTCGCCACGTCGTCCCGAAAATGGCGCTTACCCGCCTGAGCTTCCGCGCCTCGGCTTCACACAAGACTTCGGTCAAGCTTCTTCTTTGTCGCCCCCCAGCTTCGCAAATATGCCACAATATTGATGTCAATCGCCGTGGGGATGATTGAAGAAGTATTCTCCCCAAGAATAAGCAGTTTTTATTTTATTTCGGAGGTGCTAGGGGAAATCTTGTGTGGTGGTGTCAATTGACACCGCCAGGGCCGAAAGGGTTAAAGGTCCAATCACCCGGCGTCGGCTCAACCCCCCAGGATCCCCTTTTCCCCGGACACGGCGAAGCCACGCACGGCTAGGCGTGGGAGGGAGTCGAACCCCCCCCCCCCCCGTTAGCTCGGGTCCGTGGTGTCGCTATGCACCAAACGCCTGCTTGCGCAGACGCCCCTGCGGGGGGGAATATTCTATCTGTTCCGCTGAATAGCTTAGTTGCGCCAGTGCCAGCGCGGCTTGAAAGTTTTTCTCACGTATGAGGCGAGGTTTATTACTTGTACGATCGCTTGCAGAAAAGGCACAGTCGCTGTACTTATAGAACCGCGCAGGCTTCTCAATTTGCGTGCGCACATAGCAAGAGCGATGCTTGCTTCACCGCAAAGCAAGCGCAATTCGGTGGAGCCGCCGCGCTTTAGCATCCATACTGACGTAAAGGTAGCGCAAAAAAACGAGGACAAGAAAGTGAACAACACAAGCGCTTACTCACAACTGAAAGCTTTATTGCTTGAACAGAAAATATATCTAAACTAGGCGCGCGACCACTTCCCGCGCATGCGCATCGTGGACAAGGCAAAATGTAAAACCAGCACAAAAGCACACCTCCGCCAGCCCCCCCCCCCCCCCCCCAAAGGCTACCCCCCTTTCCTTGAGTAGTATCACTTCCCTTTCCGAGATGGCCAAAGAAGGATGACTAACGCACATAGATGCCCTCGTGATGATGATGATGATATATGGTGTTTTATGGCGCAAGGGCCAATTATGGCCAAAGAGCGCCAGGTCACGGGACAAAAAGGAAAGACATGGAAATGATGACGGTCAGTGGCTGTATAGGAGCCTTAAAATTCCACGCGCCAGGTGTGGCGCGGGTAAAACATATGTACAATAAAATCATGATGATGTGAAATGTGTGTGCAGATGTATATCTATGTACAGTGAAAGCATGGCGATGACGTATAAAGTGGTCAATGGTTGTTCGATGGGCGGTGAGTGATCATGTTTCCGGATGGTGATGAACGGTGAATAGCACGTGTGCCTCTTCAAGTCCTTTGAGCCCAAAGGCCTGGAGGTCAGTGCTCTTGTGTGAAAGAACTACCTCAGCAG
Source organism: Rhipicephalus appendiculatus (assembly GCA_030522465.1). Taxonomy (NCBI): domain Eukaryota; kingdom Metazoa; phylum Arthropoda; class Arachnida; order Ixodida; family Ixodidae; genus Rhipicephalus; species Rhipicephalus appendiculatus. Next base: position 26,976 of record JALIZH010019760.1, on the reverse strand, counting down.
CTACCTCTGTTGAGAAGCCGTGCTGAGGTTGCCTGGGTATATAACATTAAAGCTAGGTACATCTTTGAAGAAGTGAAGGAGTGAATCATATTTAAAAACAGGTTCGTTGCCTATGAACATTGAGGGATGGAGTGGGAGATGCTGGCGGAATGACGGAAAATGCTTTTCTCGGATGGCATCAAGATGACTGCATTGAAGCAGGATGTGAAGCACAGTTAGTGGCGTGCCACATTTCTCACACATGGGTGGATCATCCCCAGACAAAAGGTGTGCGTGTGTACTGTGTGTGTGTCCTATTCTGATTCTACAAAGTGTGACTTCTGTATATCGTGACTTTGATACCGGTGACCAGACTCCAAGGCGCGGCTTGATGATATGCAATTTGTTTTTCGTTTCTCGATCCCACAAGCGCTGCCAGTGCGCCCTTAATGATTTCTTCAGAAGGGGCTTAAGGTCTAATGCAGGGACTGCGATTGATGGATTGGCAGCATTTTCCTGGACGGATGCAGCCAGTCTGTCCGCCAAGACATTTCCCTCTATCTCACAGTGTCCTGGGACCCAGCACAACACAACATGCTGTTCGAGTGTGCAAATAGTAGACAGCAGTGAATACAGCGAGGAGATGACAGGGTTTTTGTGTTTCTTGAGGGTTTTCAATGCTTTTACAACGCTTAATGAGTCTGTGTATATAACTGAATTTTGTAGTTTTAATTGCTTAATGTGTTTAACGGCGGTATATATTGCATATGCTTCTGCGGTAAAAATACTTGTATTAGGGTGCATAACGCCGGCATCCGAAAAGGACGGACCGACCGCCGCATAAGACACACCTGTGTGAGATTTAGAAGCATCAGTAAAGTATTCAGGGCAAGAATATTTGTGCTGTAGTTCAAGAAAATGTGTGCGGATATGTGCGAGTGGTGCGTGTTTAGTAACCTGTACAAAGGAGAGGTCACACTCTATAATCTGCCACTGCCACGGTGGAAGCTCCTTTGCGGGAGGCATCAGTTTGTGTTCAAGTGGGACACCCATCTCTTCTGCCAGGCTTCTCACACGTAGTGAGTAGGGCTGTCTCACTCGAGGACGGTTATAATAGAGGGTGGAACTGGACAAGTCATTTATGGCAGGGTGTGCTGGGTGTTCATTGCCCGCATTAACTTTTAAAAAATACATGAATGATAGGTATGATCTTTGCAAATGTAGCGGCCATTCGTCAGAGTCCACATACAGGCTTTCTACAGGGCTCGTTCTGTAGGCACCTGTAGAAAGGCGAATGCCTAAATGATGGACAGGATCAAGCATTTTTAAGACACTTGGTGAGGCTGATTGATACGTTATGGAACCATAGTCCAGACGCGTGCGTATTAGGCTCTTGTACAGATTCAACAGACATTTTTTATCACTCCCCCACGAAGTGTGCGACAGCAGTTTTAAGAGGTTCATTGTTTTCAAACACTTATTTTTGAGATGTTTTATATGTGGCACAAAGGTTAATTTTGAATCTAGAATTAGGCCTAGAAATTTGTACTCTGCCTCTACAGGTAACCGCTGGCCATGCAGATCAATTTCGGGATTTGGGTGGAGGCCTCTCTTTCTAGAAAAAAAGGACACAGACGCTCTTTTGTGGGTTTAACCTGAAACCGTTCTCGTCTGCCCATTTGGACACCTTGTTCAGGCCAAGCTGTACCTGCCGCTCACACATTGCGAGATTGCAGGACTTAAAACCTATCTCTATGTCATCCACGTACATACAATAGAACATGTTACGCGGGATGGAAAGGCGCAAAGAATTCATTTTTGAAATAGAAAGAGTGCAGCTAAGCACCCCGCCCTGTGGTACTACAGTTTCTTGGACAAACACACGTGATAAAACATTTCCCACTCGGACACGGAATGTGCGGTCTGACAGATAGCTCTGTATAATAGTCAACATTCTACCACGTATGCCGAAGTGTGAGAGGTCTCTCAGTATTCCGAAACGCCATGTCGTATCGTAGGCCTTCTCCATGTCGAGAAATACCGAGAGAAAGAACTGCTTATGGAGAAATGCATCGCGGATTTCAGTCTCGATACGTATTAAATGATCAGTTGTAGATCGTCCCTCTCGAAATCCACACTGGTATGTATCGAGAAGACTATTCGATTCTAGAAAATGTAGCAGCCGTTTGTTTATCATCTTTTCAAAAACTTTACACAGGCAACTGGTTAAAGCTATAGGCCTGTAACTCGAAACGAGGGATGGGTCCTTTCCCTGTTTCAGGATTGGAATGACAACAGCCTGTTTCCAAGCTAAGGGCATCTCGCCGGAGAACCATATAGTGTTATAAAGGCTAAGGAGAGTTTTCTGTGTTTCATAAGGCAGGTGTTTTAACATTTCGTACACTACACGGTCGGAGCCAGGTGCAGAGTTGTTGCAGCAATTCAGCGACGCCTGTAGCTCTGCTAGGCAGAATGGTCTGTTGTATGGTTCGTCTGTTGTGGATTTGCGTTCAAGTTTTTGTGTTTCAATTCTTCCTTTGTACCTTCTAAACGTTTCCGAGTAATGAGATGAGCTGGAGACATGTTCAAAATGCGCACCGAGGGAGTCGGCTTGGTCTTCCAGGGTGTCGCCCTGTATGTTTACTAAAGGAAGTGAAAAAGTCTGTTGCCCTCTTATTCTATTGACCCGGTTCCAGGCCTTACCTTCGTCGGTGTAGGAATTTACTCCTGACAGAAACTTCTCCCAGCTTTCTCTCCTAGCCTGCCGGCGCGTTCTCCTCCCTTGGGATTTAGCTTGCTTAAACATTTCAAGATTTTCAGCCGTAGGGGAGTCCCGCAATAGCCTCCACGCCTTATTCTGCTTCCCCCGAGCCTTGCGGCACTCGTCGTTCCACCAGGGGACACGACGTTTGCTTGTCACACTGGCTATTTCCGGTATACATTGAGAGGCAGCGTTAATTATAAAAGCAGTAAAATACTCAACAGCGCTGTCGATACTAAAAGAAGGTATGTCCGCCCAAGAGATATTTGTTAGTTTGTGGAACTCCTCCCAATTCGCTCTGTCAAGTTTCCACCGAGGAGCCTGGGGTGGATATTCATTTACTGTTCGTGTTTTGAGGAGTATTGGGAAGTGGTCACTCCCATAAGGGTTTTTAACCACTTCCCAGTTAAAATCGAGTAAAACAGATGAAGAGATGATGCTAAGATCGATAGATGAATATGCGTTGTTCGTGAGGCTAAAAAACGTGGGTTCTTTTTTGTTTAGTAGACATGCGCCTGAGGAAAAAAGAAAATTTCTCAATGAGGCGCCCTCGCGCGTCGGCGCGGGAGTCGCCCCAGATGCTGGAGTGAGCATTAAAATCGCCCAAAACGAGGTAAGGCTCCGGCAACTCATCTATAAAAGATTGAAATTCGTGTTTGTGTAGCTGATAGTGTGGGGGTATATAAATTGAGCAGATAGTCATGAGTTTGTTTGCAATTATGGCTCGAACAGCTACTGCCTCCAGTGCCGTTCGGAGAGGAAAGTGTTGGCATGCCACGCTTCTATCCAGTATAATTGCAACACCGCCAGATGATGCGACAGCATCCTGGCGGTCTTTCCGAAAAACGGCATACTGACGGAGGAAATTTGTGTGTTTTGGGTTTAGGTGTGTCTCCTGTACCACAGCACTTTTGGACAAAATTTTTTAAGGAGTTCTTGTATATCGTCGAGGTTGTGTAACAGTCCCCTAACATTCCATTGTAGTATGTTGTCCATGTTGGAAGTGTTCGTGTACTGTGTGTCGCAAAGGAGGATACTTACTTTACAGAGCCTTTTTTAGGACCTGTAATTAGCGTTTTGTCTTTTTTGGAGCGGTCGAGGGGTTCTCGCCGCTCCTTTGGCGCTGTCTGCGCCTTACCGCTTGGAGTCGTGTCCATTGCCTCTTGCGAGGCACTGGACAAGCGCTCCAGTGTTTGGTGCTTGCGCGATGTCGACTTCGCCTCGAGAGACGAAGCCTTTGGCCCCATCAGCCCAGAGGTCGAGGGGACCTCTTTAGCTGCTGGGCTGCCCTGGCTGCTGCCAGAGCTTGCAGCGGCTGCTGCTGTGGCCGTGTGGACGGAAGGCAGGGCAGCCGTGGCTGCTCCCACCTTGGGGGCGGGTGGCAGTCGCCTGGGCCCACTGCGCGTGGCATTGGCGACTGCCTGGAGCCGTTGTAGTGCTGCCCCCCTGTTGCACTACATCGGCAAACAATGGTTTATTTGTAAAAGACTGTGAGACTCGTTGTCGGGCTTCTCGGAAACTTATGTTCTGTGTGAATTTCACTGTAAGGATTTCTTTTTCTTTTTTCCAGGATGGGCATGAGCGTGAATATGCGGGGTGGGCGCCGTCGCAGTTAGCACAACGGTCCTCAGCTTCAGCCTTACAGTCATCGGTGGAGTGTCCAGTTGTGGCGCATCTTGCACAGATCAGCTGTCCTCGGCAACTCTGGGAAGCATGCCCAAACCGTTGGCACTTGAAACAGCGCCGCGGGTTTGGGATATACGGTCGGACGCGTAACTTTAGATAGCCTGTTTCAACTGTGTCTGGAAGGGTACTGGAGCCAAAGGTGAGTATCATGTGTCTTGTGGGAATTTCGTTATCATTGCGCCTGATTTTGATTCTTTGAACGTGTACGACATTTTCATCTTTCCACCCGTCCAAGAGCTCTTCGTCGGTAAGGTCCAAGAGGTCGTCGTCGGAAACAACACCCTTCACGGTGTTCATTGTTCTATGCGCGCTGACGGAAATAGGCCAATCCCCAAATGCAACAAGGTTGGTGAGCTTGTCGTATTGGGTCTTGTCTTTGACTTCAATTAACAGGTCCCCACTGGCCATCTTCGTGGCTTTGTAGCCGCTTCCAATGGCTTCAGTGAGGCTTCTGGAGACTAAGAATAGGGAGATGTTCGTTGCTTTCTTGTTGGCAGTTTCAGAGTGTAGTACGTGGTATTTAGGGGAATGTTTCTTTCGTTCTCTGGAAGAAGTCAGGGTTGACATCGGTGCGCCACCTTTTCAGGGGGGCGATCGGTAGAGAAGGGGTTGGGGGGATCCCATGGAATGAGTGAATTGTTCGGCAGTCATGCCAGCCACCCACCACCGAGCCCAACGAGGGGACGCTACGAAACGCGAAGGAAACGCAGACGCCAGCTATACATGGCCGCTATAACCAGATATGGTTTACCCTAGCTAGGGTAGCCACACAAGGTTAACCCTCGCCGCCAGGAAAGATAAAAAGTGAGAGAGAAAGACGAAGATGAGGGGGAGAGAGAGACAGGAAAAGGCGACTGCCGATTTCCCCTGGGTGGGTCAGCCCAGGGGTGCCGTCTACGTGAAGCCGGGGCCAAAGGGGTGTGTTGCCTCTGCCGGGGGGCCTTAAAGGTCCAATCACCCGGCGTCGGCTCAACCCCCAGGATCCCCTTTTCCCCGGACACGGCTCAGCCACGCACGGCGAAGCGTGGGAGGGGGGGTTGAACCCCCCCCGTTAGCTCGGGTCCGTGGTGTCGCCACACACATAGATGCCCTCGTGTTAATATGAAAAGCCTCAGCAAGTTCTCGTGTCGTGCGATCGTGGTGTTTAAACAAGATCTCCGTAGCGGGGAATTGAGCTTCGCACCGGCACTCAGCGTGTTTTTGTGCTGGTTTTACATTTTGCCTCGCCCGCAGGGGCGTCTGCGCAAGCAGGCGTTTGGTGTGTGGCGACACCACGGACCCGAGCTAACGGGGGGGGGTTCCGACCTCCTCCCACGCCTCGCCGTGCGTGGCTGAGCCGTGTCCGGGGAAAAGGGGATCCTGGGGGGTTGAGCTGACGCCGGGTGATTGGACATTTGAGGCCCCCCGGCTGAGGCAACACACCCCTTTGGCCTCGGCTTCACGTAGACGGCACCCCTGGGCTGACCCACCCAGGGGAAATCGGCAGTCGCCTTTTCCTGTCTCTCTCCCACCACCTTCGTCTTTCTCGCTCACTTTTAACCTTTCCTGTCCTCTTCTCTCTTCCGTTTATTTCCACTCTTCCTGGTGGCAAGGGCTAACCTTGTGCAAATAGCCAACCTTGGTCTAGACGCATTAGGTTATAGCTACGATGTACGGCTGGCGTGTGCAAGTAATCCAAAACTCGTACCGTCCCCTTGTTGGGCTCCGTGGTGGGTGGCCGCCATCGTTGCCGAAAGAAATGCGCATGTCATGCATAAAGCATTTCCTTTACTAGCTGATCGCGCCGGCTCAAAGCGGGCGCGCACCGAAGCCACCATCAACTTCTTTGTCAAACAGAATGAGTCCTTCCCCCGCTATCATGTTATACACAGCAACAAACCTGAAAAGCCAGTAAGAGCGATATCGCCATTCCTCGTGGCGAATTCACTAACACAAACAATCGGACCGGGATATAAGGCGAGCAAAATGGCCAGCGGCGACATCCTTCTCGAGCTGTGTGACAAGACACAATATGAGAAACTTGTTAACCTTGCAGCGTTTGCTGATACACCCGTAACTGTGACGCCCCACCGATCTTTGAACACTGTCCGAGGCGTGGTCTCAGAAACTGACTTGCTTGAACTTTCAGAAGCAGAGCTTTTAGATGGCTGGAAGGACCAGAATGTCATAAATGTTCAAAGAATAAAGATCAGGCGAGACAACACCGAAACTCCAACAAAGCACCTAATCATCACTTTTGCCTCAAGCACCCTGCCAGAGACCCTCGAAACGGGCTACACAAAAACCCGAGTAAGACACTACCTTCCAAATCCCCGCCGATGCTACAAATGTCAGAAGTATGGTCACGGCTCTCAAAGCTGCCGAGGCCACCTTACCTGTGCAAAGTGTGGAGAAAAAGACCACTCTTCCGAAAACTGTTCTGGCACAGCCCACTGCGTGAATTGTGAAGGCGATTATCCTGCATATTCTAGAACCTGTAAAACCTGGAAGAAAGAAAAAGAAATAATCACCCTGAAAATAAGAGAGAACATATCGTATAGAGATGCCAGAAGAAGGTGCTCCATTTTCCACAAAGGAAGTTTTGCTGATGCGGCGCGCAAGGGGGCAGCGTCGAATCACTCTGCGTCACTCCCACGACCCGCTGGCAGCGAGCCGTCTGCTATGGCGCCTGCCCCCCGTGGTGGCCGTAGCTAAGGCTACTCCACCCACTCAGTCACAGAGCCCCGCGACTCCAGGGTCGTCAAGCCTTAAGACCACGCCTCGCGAGGCTAGGTCTCAAACACAGACTATCAGCCTGCGTGCGCGGGCGTCCAGCGCCTCGCGAGAGGCAATGGACACAACTCCGGCACCTCTGGTGCCTAAAGACCGGCGCAGCTCTCTCGAGCGCGTCCCGAAAGGAAAACAAAAAATCCAGGGTCCAGAAAAGGACCCTCGATCATAAATCCAAAATCCCCCCACTAAACGCAGAACATCTTTCCTTATTTTGTCATCATGGCGACCCAGATAATGCACTGGAATGTGAGAGGTCTTATTCATAATCTGGATGACATAACCGAACTACTGTGTAAACACAAGCCTAAGGTGTTCTGCGTCCAGGAGACACATCTAAATCCGAAACAAGTTAACTTTCTTCGACAATTCGCTATTTTCCGTAAAGACCGTGACGATGGTAGTACCTCGTCTGGCAGGGTGGCGATTATTGTAGATAGGTCTATTGCTTGCCAACAAATTACACTTCACACCGAGCTTGAAGCAGTCTCAGTACGTGTGATCCTGTTCAATAGATTAATCACTGTTTGTTCAATATATCTGCCACCAAACTGTCAAGTGAGCAAAACAGAATTTTACGATCTAATTAACCAGCTCCCGGAACCGTACATTCTAGCTGGTGACTTTAATGCCCACAACAGCCTGTGGGGAGACTCCCGCTGCAACGGGAGGGGCAGATTGATAGAAAACTTCCTAGTTAGTTCTGGCACCTGCCTGCTCAATAAAAAAGAACCAATGATGATTAGTGGGGTTTTATGGCGCAAGGGCCATGGGTGGCCAAAGAGCGCCATGTCTTTGATGTGGTGTTAGCGATGGCCTATGATTTCGATGACAGGGTGTATTACGGCTGTATAGGGGCATAAAATCACGCGCTAATAGAAGCGTAAAAGCTGTGTATATAGTATAAAATTATGGCGGTGATACGCGATGTGATCTATGGGTTTGGAATGAGTTGCGAGTGAGTATGATATCCACAAGTGAGAAACGTAAAATAGCACGAGTGCCTCCTCAAGGCCTTTGAGGCCAAAGGCAGGGAGGTAGGTGCCTATTTAATATAGCTGCCGGAGCAACAACCTCTTTTCAGAGGTTGCGCTACGGATTGCCAGGGTATATAACGTTAAAGCTATGGATTTCTTTTAAAAACGCCAACAGAGACTGATGTTTAAAAAGCGGTTCGCTGCCTATGAACATTGATGGGTGAAGTGGTATGTGTTCTCGGTAATGTGATGGAAAGTGCTTTTTTTCTTATATCATCTAATCCACTGCACTGAATGAGTATGTGCAGGACAGTGAGCGGTTCACCACACTTATCACACATAGGTGTATCACCACCGGACAAAAGATGTGAGTGTGTACTGTGTGTGTGTCCTGTTCTTAGTCTTGTAAGTGTTACTTCTGTGTGGCGTGACCTCGATACTGGCGGCCAATTCCCGAGATGTGGTTTTATGAGGTGGAGTTTATTTTTGGTTTGCCTGTCCCATAAGCGCTGCCAATAATCCCTGAGCTTTCGTTTAAGAAAGGGTTTCAGGTCAAGTGCAGGGACTCCTATGGATGTATTGGCAGTGCTTTCGTGGGCGGACGCAGCTAGCTGGTCCGCCAACACGTTTCCTTGGATCTCGCGGTGCCCTGGCACCCAGCACACTACGACATGCTGTTTGAGCGTGTAAATTGTACATAATATTGTGTATAGTGAGACAAGGACAGGAGTTTTGTGTTTCTTCATTGTTTTCAGAGCTTTTACCACCCTCAGAGAATCAGTGTATATTACTGCCTTCTGTAGTTTCAGTTGTTTAATGTGTTTGACGGCCGCAAGTATCGCATAGGCTTCTGCTGTGAAGATACTTGTATTAGTGTGCAGAACGCCGACATCTGAAAAAGATGGACCTACGGCTGCGTATGATACAGAAGTATAACACTTGGAGGCATCCGTAAAGAATTCAGGACAGGTGTACTTGTGCTGTAGTTCAAGGAAGTACGTATGTATATGAGCAAGAGGGGCGTGTTTCATGACTTCCGCGAAGGACACATCACAGTCTATAAACTGCCACTGCCACGGCGGTAGATTCGCAGCGGGGGCCGCCAAACGGTGTTCGAAAAGTGGCACATCCATTTCCTCAGCTAGGCCCCTCACACGAAGTGCGTAGGGCTGTCGCATCGAAGGGCGGTTGTGAAAAAGGGCAGAGTTGGACAGGTCGTTGACTGTGGAGTGTGAGGGGTGTTCAGTGTTTGCGTTCACTTTTAAAAAATATACAAATGATAAATAGGATCTTTGAAGATGGAGCGACCACTCATTTGATTCTACGTAGAGGCTTTCTACGGGGCTAGTGCGAAAAGCGCCCGTAGATAGGCGAATGCCTAAATGGTGAACGGGGTCAAGCATCTTTAAGGCGCTAGGCGTCGCAGACTGATAGGTTATTGCCCCGTAGTCTAAGCGAGTACGTATGAGGCTTCTATAAAGATTCATCAGACATTTTGTATCGCTGCCCCACGATGTCCGCGAGAAGACCTTGAGTATATTCATAGCTTTCAAGCACTTGTTTTTTACATACTTAACGTGTGAGATGAAGGTTAGCTTACAGTCTAGGATTAGGCCCAAGAATTTTTGCTCCGTCTTCACAGAGAGATGTTGACCATGTAGGTCAAGATCTGGATCTGGATGAAGGCCTCTCTTTCGAGAGAACAGGACGCAGCTGCTTTTTTTGAGGATTAAGAATAAAACCGTTTTCGTCTGCCCATTTTGAGATCTTATTCAGGCCTAGCTGGACCTGCCGCTCACACATTGAAAGGTTACATGATTTAAAACCGACTTGCACATCGTCGACATATGTGCAATAAAACATATTTCGGGGAATGCAAAGACGCAGGGTATTCATTTTGATGATAAAAAGTGTACAACTAAGTACACCACCTTGCGGCACTCCTGTTTCTTGGACGAATGTTCGAGACAAAACACTGCCTACTCGAACACGGAATGTCCGGTTGGACAAGTAACTTTCAATTACGGAAAGCATTCTACCACGCACACCAAGGTGGGACAAGTCTCTTAAAATTCCGAAACGCCATGTCGTGTCGTAGGCTTTTTCCATATCGAGGAACACAGAAAGAAAGTATTGATTGTGGACGAAAGCGTCTCTGATCTGTGCCTCGATACGTACCAGGTGGTCAGTTGTGGATCTACCTTCTCGAAACCCGCACTGGAATTGGTCAAGCAGGTTGTTTGTTTCAAGGAAATGTATAAGTCGGCGGTTAATCATCTTTTCGAAAAGTTTACATAGGCAGCTTGTTAGTGCGATGGGTCTGTAACTCGCAGCGAAGGATGGATCCTTGCCTTGTTTCAAAATTGGGATGACAATAGCCTCTTTCCAAGAAGTAGGGATCGTGCCGGAAAACCAGATAGCATTGTACAGGGTAAGTAAGGTTTTTTGCGTTTCGAGAGGTAGGTTTTTCAACATTGCATATACTACACGGTCAGCACCTGGGGCAGATTTATTACAGTAGTTTAGATATGCCTGTAGCTCAGGTAGACAGAAAGGTTCATTGTATGCCTGGTAGTTTGTAGATTTCCGCTCTAGTTTCTGTTTTTCTATTCTTGTTTTGTAGCGTTGGAAGGCGTCGGAGTAGTGCGCGGAGCTGGACACTTGTTCGAAGTGCGCGCCCAGGGAGTTCGCCTGGTCTTCCAAGCTGTCGCCTTGTGTGTTTACTAGAGGGAGTGAATATGTTTGTCTTCCTATTACCCTACTGACCCTGTTCCAGACTTTGCCCTCGTGTGTATATGAAGTGATGCCTGATAAAAACTTGTGCCAACTTTCCCGTCTCGCTTGTCGGCGCGTCCTCCTGCCTTGCGACTTTGTGTTCTTAAAGTTTATGAGGTTCTCCGCTGTCGGAGAGTCTCGAAGCAACCTCCATGCTTTGTTTTGTTTTGGGCGCGCGTTTCGACAATCATTATTCCACCATGGGACGCGTCGTTTACCAGGCAGTCCACTTGTTTGTGGTATAGATTTGCTTGCAGCGTCAATCAAAAAAGCTGTAAAGTACTGCACAGCAGCTTCTATGCTTAACGCACTCATGTCAGTCCAAGTTAAGAGAGTATCTTTTTTAAACTGTTCCCAATCGGCTTTGTCGATGAGCCATTTGGGAACTTGTGGAGGACATTCATTCGCTATTGGTGTGCTTCGAACTATAGGAAAATGGTCACTTCCATATGGATTGTTAATAACTTCCCATTTAAGTAGGGGAAGAAGCGATGGAGATGTAATGCTGAGATCTATGGACGAGTATGTGTTGTTAGCAATGCTGTAATATGTTGGCTTTTTCTCATTCAAGAGACACGCGCCAGAGGAGAAGAGAAATTGTTCGATTAGACGCCCGCGGGCATCGCAGCGAGAGTCACCCCATAGACTGCTGTGTGCATTTAAGTCTCCAAGGACCAGATATGGCTCTGGAAGTTCATCTATTAAAGATTGGAATTCATGTTTTCGTAGGTGATAGTGAGGAGGTATATAGACACAGCAAATGGTGATGAGTTTGTTTAAAAGAACCGCTCGAACAGCCACTGCCTCCAGGGGCGTTTGGAGTTGTAAGTGTGTGCACGCAATCCCTTGGTTAACTATAACGGCTACGCCTCCGGATGATGCCGTGGCATCGTCCCGGTCCTTTCGGAAAATAATGTAACTACGTAGAAAATTGGTGTGTTTGGATTTTAAGTGTGTTTCCTGTACACACAGCACTTTTGGTGAGTGTTTGTGTAAAAGTTCTTGGACGTCATCGAGGTTTCTAAGCAGTCCTCTGACATTCCATTGTATAATTTGTGTTTCCATATTGGAAGTAAAGTAGTGCTGTGTGTACGAAAAGGAAGGGACTGTTTATGCGGAAAGTTGGAGCTTAGGTAGCAGGGCCGTCGTCGGGCCCTGTTATAGGCTTCTTAGTTTTCTTAGCGCGCTCCAGGGAGCTACGCCGCTCTTTCGGTACCGGAGGTACCGGATTTATGTCCATTGCCTCGTGTGAGGCACTGGACGCCCGCGTACGCGAGCTGCTGGTTCGTGTTTGCGACCTCGCCTGGCGAGACGTGGTCGTGAGACCCGACGACCCTGGAGTCGCCTGGATCTGTGTCTTGGTAGGTGGAGCAGACTTGGCTGCTGCCACCACGGGGGCAGCCGCCACGGCCGATGCCTCACTTTGCGTGGGCCTGGGTAGTGGCGGAGGGCGATGCGACGCTGCCCCCCTGACGCGCCGCATCAGCATAGGTTGGGCCGTGAAAGGCCGAACACCTTCTGCGTGCTTCTTTGAAAGAGATGTTTTCTCGGACCTTTAGTGAAATTATGTCTTTCTCCTTCTTCCAATTTGGGCACGAGCGTGAATATGCAGCGTGGTCGCCGTCGCAGTTCACACAGTGTGGCGTTTCGTTACAGGTGTCTGAGGCATGGCCTTGGACACCACATTTTGCACAGGTAGGTCGGCCACGGCAGCTCTGAGAGCCGTGGCCAAATCTTTGACATTGAAAACATCGGCGGGGGTTTGGAACGTATGGTCTTATAGCTGTCTTTGTGTAGCCTGTGTCTATGCTTTGTGGTAGTTCACTTGTGGCAAAGGTCAGTATCAGATGTTTAGTGGGGATTTCCTGGTTGTTCCTTCGGATTACAATTCGCTTTACATTTGTGACGTTTTGTTCTTTCCACCCTTCAAGGAGTTCGGTCTCAGATAGGTCTAGGAGATCTGCGTCCGACACGACTCCACGCGCGGAGTTCATGGATCGGTGTGGTGTGATAGTTATAGGAATGTCGCCAAAAGTATTGAGGTTCTTCAGTTTTTCGAATTGTACCTTGTCACTCAGTTCGAGAAGAGGTCTCCACTGGCCATTTTTGTGACCTTGTAGCCAGCACCTAGGGTGGCTGTCAGCGATCTGGATACGATGAGGGGGGGACACGGTTCTAGCTGTTTTGTCAGATTTTTTACTGTGTACAACATGGTAATGTGGGAATAATTCTTTGGGTCGGCTCAAAAAGTTCAGCTCTTCGGTGCGTACACGCTTCAAAGTGGTACGATCACTAATCAAAGGAAATGCTCGATGCATATTATTTGAATTCGATTCGGCAGCGGTGGCGGCCACCCACCACGGAGCCCAACATGGGGACGCTACAAGCTTCGAGGCATCGAAAACATGCACACGCCAGCCGTACAACGCTACTATAACCAAATATATTATGCCCAAGGTAGGACACATACACAGGGTTAACCCTTGCCGCCGAGAAATGTGGAAGTAAAAAGAAGTGAGGAGAAGACAGGAAAGGTCAAAAGAAAATAGAGAAAGACGAAGATCTAGGCAGAGAAGGAGAGAGGAAAAGGCGACTGCCGATTTCCCCTGGGTGGGTCAGCCCAGGGGGTGCCGTCTACGTGAAGCCGGGGCCAAAGGGGTGTGTTGCCTCTGCCGGGGGGCCTTAAAGGTCCAATCACCCGGCTTCGGCTCAACCCCCAGGATCCCCTTTTCCCCGGACATGGCGAAGCCACGCACGGCTAAGCGTGGGAGAGAGTCGAAACCCCCCCGTTAGCTCGGGTCCGTGGTGTCGCCACACACCAAACGCCTGCTTGCGCAGACGCCCCTGCGGGGTAAAAAAGAACCAACTTATTACAGTACGCAGCATAACTCTTACTCCTCAATAGACCTGACAATCGGTTCTGCAATACTCTTTCCACACCTAGAATGGGATGTGATAAAAAATCCATATGGAAGTGACCACTTCCCGGTAGTTTTAAAATTAAGCGAGGAACACATACCTCCGCCACAAGTTCCCCGATGGAAGCTAGCGTCGGCTGACTGGAAGAGTTTTAAGGAATCAACTCGCTTGTCGCGAGACTTCCTAGAGAATTTAAGCATAGATGACGCAGTTACTTACTTTACTGCTTTTATCATTGAATGTGCACAAAGGTTCATTCTCGAAAGTAATGGCTATTCATCCAAAAGACGTGTTCCCTGGTGGAATGAAGACTGCAGGAAGGCGCGGAAAAAGCAGAATAAAGCCTGGGGTGTACTCCGCCGTTATCCAAATGCCGGAAATCTTATTGAATTTAAGCAGGCTAAGTCACAGGGGAGACGTACCCGACGGCAAGCCAGAAGAAACAGCTGGGAGAAATTTGTGTCTGGCATCAATTCGTATACTCAAGAAAGAAAAGTTTGGAATGGGCTGAGAAGGCTGAAGGGACAAGAAACATATCCGTTGCCTCTGGTAGATGAGCAAGGGAACACACTGGAAGAGCAGGCAGATGCCCTTGGTACACACTTTCAGAGCATTTCTAGCTCCATGCACTATACCGAATCGTTCCGCAAATACAAAGAAATCGAGGAACGCAAGACACTCAACCGCAAGAGCCAACAAAATGAGCCATATAACCGTCCTTTTAACATGGCTGAGCTGAAAGCTGCGTTAAATACATGCAAAAGCTCAGCACCAGGAGCTGACAGAGTCATATACGACATCATTAAAAACCTCCATGCAGACGCTCAGATGACACTGCTTGCGCTGCTTAACATTTGGGCCACCGGATATCTTCCTGCTGCATCGGAAAGAGGCTATAATTGTCCCAATCTTAAAACAGGGCAAGGACCCATGTTTGTTAACAAGCTATCGCCCGATAGCGCTCACCAGTTGCTTATGTAAGCTGTTTGAAAAGATGATAAACCGCCGTCTGTTGTATTATCTTGAATCGAACAATTTGCTTGATCCGCACCAATGTGGCTTTAGAGAGAGCCGTTCAACAACCGACCACCTTGTGCGCATTGAGGCTAACATACGTGATGCATTTGTCCACAAACAGTACTTCTTGGCAGTGTTCCTTGACCTCGAAAAGGCATATGACACCACGTGGCGCTTCGGAATACTACAGGACCTGTCAGCAATTGGTGTCCGTGGAAATATGTTAAACGTTATCGAAAGCTACTTAAGCAATCGTACGTTTCGAGTAAGAATCGGCAACGCGCTATCCAAGCCATATGTGCAGGAGACGGGGGTACCTCAGGGCGGAGTATTAAGTTGTACGCTGTTTATTGTAAAAATGAATTCCCTTCGTAATTTTATCCCACATGGTATGTTTTATTCCACATACGTGGATGATGTGCAAATAGCATTTAAGTCTTGCAATATCGCCATCTGCGAACGACATCTCCAACTGGGTCTGAATAAGGTGTCGAAATGGGCTAAATCAAAATGGGATTTAAGCTTAACCCCCAGAAAAGCTCCTTGCGTCCTTTTTACAAGAAAGAGAGGAATAGTTGCAGAGCCTCACATCGAGCTTCACGGACAATTCCTACCTATGAGCACAGAACACAAATTTTTAGGTATGATACTGGACTCAAAACTCACATTCATCACCCCCACATCAAGCACCTTAAAGCTAAATGTCCTAAAAACAATGAATATAATCAAAATACTTTCACACACGACATGGGGTAGCGACAGAAAGTGCCTACTGAGTCTACACAAAAGCCTTGTAAGATCACGCATGGACTACGGCAGCATTGTGTATGCCTCAGCGTCACCTAGTGCTCTGAAGGTACTGGATCCAGTCCATCATCTGGGCATTCGCCTTGCCACCTGGTGCTTTTAGGACCAGTCCTGTGCAAATCCTGTATGTTGAATCCAACGAATGGTCACTCGACTTCCAAAGGCAATACTCTAGCGTTGCATACTTTTGGAAACTGAATGCAAATATATGTCATCCGTATCACTCTGTCGTTAATGACACCGCATGCGCGACCCTGTTTCGCAACCGCACTACAGTGAGCGCCCTTCTCATTGCGCGTGAGGAGGTTCTGTGAAGACATGGATGTCCCACTTCTCACACATGCGCTAATGGCCCCAGCGAACTTGCTACCGCCCTGGTCGTGGCAACAGATAGACTTGTGACATGACATTTGTTGAGGTTTCGAAACATGCCCCAGAGACGCATATCCGTATGCGCTTCCTTGAACTTAAAGAGAAATATACTTGTCCAGCATTTTACACCGACGCGTCCAAGTCGCATGCCGGTGTAGCATATGCAGCGATTGGCCCGTCATATTCACAATCAGGAGTTATGCACGCGGAAACTAGCATTTTTACAGCAGAGGCCTTTGCTCTGTTAACTGCCGCAAAGCACATAAAAAGCCTTGAGTTGGAAAAGGCAGTAATATTTACTGGACTCTCTAAGCGTAGTTAAAGCCTTAGTAAAAGTTCAAAAGCATAAAAATCCAGTAGTAAACAATCTATACGCTGTTCTGTGTGGAATGTACTTGTTAAACCAGCATGTCACTCTGTGTTGGGTGCCGGGCCATAGGGGAATCGAAGGAAATGTCCTTGCCGACGAACTTGCTACTTCTACTGGTATGAAAGGTGGTAACACTTCCTTAGCTGTACCCGTTACAGACTTGAAGCCTCTCCTCCGCAGTAAACTCAGAAGCTGTTGGCAGAACGTGTGGGACAGAGAAGCAGCAAACAAACTGCACTTAATTAAACCATATTTAGGTAACTGGCCATCAGCGACGAAGTCCAGGAGACGTGATGTCTTCCTCTGCCGCTTGAGAATAGGTCATACCTACAGTACTCATAACTACTTGCTGAATGGTGAGGACCCTCCCCCCCTGCAATAAATGTGGAGAAGGCCTTACCAGTTCTTCACGCTCTGCTAGAGTGTCGACAAACTGAACCTGAACGAAAGAAGTATTTCCAACAGGCTTACCGAGAAAATCTTCCCTTGCACCCGGCAATGTTCCTCGGAAGAGACCCAATGTTTGACACGGAAGTAGTCCTCAGTTTTATGAACAGCGCCGCTACACTGCCGTCCAAAAATTATCCGTCCAAAAAATTCGTAGCACGGCCTCCTTTCGAGAGTTCGCTGCTGCGATGGTTGTACACCAAATAGCACGTACTCGTCGTCCTTGTTTCCAAGCGCCTTGACGACGTATGCAGTGCTACCTGAGTGCCAATGTACTTTTAGATATTCGCTTATGCATAGCGTATTCGACCACTAATTTTATATCGCAGAAATCATAACATCCCTTTAACAGCTATTAACACCACATATCATCATCATCATTTTGCCTTGTCCACGATGCGCATGCGCGGGAAGTGGTCGCGCGCCTAGTTTAGATATATTTTCTGTTCAAGCAATAAAGCTTTCAGTTGTGAGTAAGCGCTTGTAATGTTCACTTTCTTGTCCTCGATTTTTTTTTTTGCGCTACCTTTACGTCAGTATGAATCACTACCAACTAGCTCGCCTTTCCATTTTGCGCTTTAGCAGACGACGCAGCGAAGGTCCCGCCTACAGCTGTCATTGCGCTTGCGCGCTAGTTTCTGAAGCATCCGGGAGAGGCGCTCCGCGTAGCGCTGGCCTAGAGTTACTGCATATGCTACCTTTAGCTAGCAGAGTTGCGCCTCTGATAGAACTCGCCGCTCGCTCCCCCATTCGCCAAGCGCGCTCACGTGCGCAAAAAGCATCCTTTTGAGGGAAAGCCAACTTCACGGCCGCGCGGGAGCTGGCGACCGCCGCGCCACCACCACTGCTCTGCTCTACCGCTGGTACCACCGCTATAGCCATCGCTGCCCAAGCACTCCGGCGAACCGATCCGGCTGAGTGCGGAATGTTTTTCGTTGGTGTTGTGGTTGTGTCTTGCGTTGTCCGTTTTTAGTGAACGTCAGTGCTAGTGGTGCCTGTGGGGCGTAGCGCCGTGACTCAGTGTTGCCCACTGGTCGATGGCTGGCTAGCCGTTGACATGAATTGAACGGGATGGAACGATAAAACTGTGCGCGAGTGAATGCCTGAATATGCACCTTACAGGTCTGTCAAAACAGTATAATTCAGTCCGGGCACTGTGCGGCATTGTCTTCGAAACCTCACCGAGTGTTTACTTTATGCCACAGCTACATAGATATGCGGAAAATTCTCGTTTGCTTGCGTTATTTGTAAAACACGGAGTGATAGTTCTAGCAATTGTTTTCTCGAGCCACCTAAGCGCTGCGTCAGAAACTACGTGAAACGAGCGATTTGCTGAACTTAATTTGTCGAGAATCTCGACAAATTAGGTCGAAGTTTTCCTGTTCGCTATTTAAAACAAAAATATTACTTCTGATGGTGACTGCCATCGAGTTTCATCTGAAGTCATTAATTGTTCGAGTTCTCCTGTTTTTTTTTTCTTGAAGCCGAGGTCATTGCGCCAGCGACGGGTTATGAACGAGCTTTCTGAGAAACCGCACGGAGCCGCTGGGCCGCGTCGGCTCCTACATTCGAAAGGGGTGGCTTTCCTGCATGACGTGGACGCCTCGGCAGGCAAGATGGCGGACCTATGCGCAACTCTGCTACCTAAAGGTAGCATATACAGTAACTCTACGCTGGCCGCACGGTGCGGTGTTCAAGGTAGAAGCGGAACGGCTCTGTACAGTACGGTCCACTGTTAGAGGGGAACACGCGAGCTCGTGGCCGGCGGGCTGCGCGGCGCTAACTGGCGGCGAGATTTCTAAATGCGGCGCATGCGCATAGAGTCGTAATGGCGGCGCGCGGCCAGTGTCGTCTGCTACTTCTCCGCCTGTGGGCATAAAAGAGTTGGAAAGCGCTTCCGTATTTTTGCGGTACAATTTATCTAGCTGTCACTGTGCCTGCTGCTCATCAGGTTTCCATCAAGCACAAAAAAAGTATGCATGGTTTTATTTATTGCTGCAAGTTTTTCGCAAGCTCTCACCGTTAAGCCCGTCAACCGGCCGCTATTGATAATTGATAAGTCTATTCAAGTCGGATGCAGCGAACATTCTAAGATCGCCTTTGCTGCCATAAAATATCGGCCTATTAAAGAGGCGGAAGGCCGAGTTGGTATCATTTGATTTACAGTGCGAAAACGAAAAGCGCGAAGGGTCATGGCTCGCTAGCGCACGCCGAGTGCATGGGCAGAGAAGTAGCAGACGACGCGTGGCACGCACCACCTTGATGAACCAATGCGCGTGCGCCGCATTTCGAAATCTCGCCAGCAGTTAGCGCTCCGCGGACCGCCGGCCACGCACTCGCGTGTTCCCTCTAACAGTGGACCGTACTGTACAGTGAAACCTCCGTGATACGATCACAGCTTATACGAATTTCGGGGTGATACGTATTTTTCTTTTGTCCCGGCCAATGCCCATTGGCCTGCAATGTAATGCGGTACGGTTGCTGCGACCCGATTTTCACCCGGCGACGTTTGATACGAACGTACGTTACCGCCCAGGTACGAAGAGATGCTGTGCGCGCTATCGCGAAAGACGTGGCAAGCACGTGCGAGCGCGGGAACGCTGTTAGCGCACACCGATCTCAGTTAGCGCACACCGAAGCATGAACACCGTCAAAGGTGTTGTTTCAGACCTCGTGGACCTCACGGATGAAGAACTTTTGGATGGGTGGAAGGACGAAAATGTCATACATGTTCAGCGCATCAAAATCAGGCGCAATGACAAGGAACTCCCCACACGACACATCATACTCACCTTTGGCTCCAGCACACTTCCAGAAACAGTAACAACGGGCTACTTAAAGCTACACGTCCCAGCATATATCCCAAACCCCCGGCGCTGTTTCAAGTGCCAGAGGTTTGGCCATGCTTCTCAAAGCTGTCGAGGGCAGCTTACTTGCGCGAAGTATGCCACTACAGGGCACTCTGCCGATGATTGCGAAGCTGACGCTGAAGTGCAATGTCTGAACTGCGCGGGTCCCCCCACCCTGCGTACTCCAGATCGTGTGCAGCTTGGAAGCATGAAAAAGAAATCATTACAGTCAAAGTAAAGCAGAACATAACATTCCGAGAAGCCCGAAAACAAGTTCCACGACCTTTCGTAAACAATCCATCTTTCGCCGATGTAGTGCAACGGGGGGCAGCACTACAGCGGCCACAGGCGTTCGCCCATGCTGCGCAAAGTGTGCCGAGGCGAACGCCACCCGCCCTCACGGTGGTGCAGCTAAGGCTGCCCCGCCTCCAGGCAACACGGTCACTCCGGCGGCCTCTGCAAGCCTTGGCAGCAGCCAGGGTAACCCAGAGGATAAAGAGGTCCGCTCGACCTCTGGCCTGGTGGTGCCGAAGGCCTCGTCGATCCTGACGAAGCCTACTCTCCGTAAATACCACTCCGATTGAGCGACTGTCCGCTGCCTCGCCAGAGGCCATGGACACCACTTCTTCTCCGGCGCAGACTGCGCCTAAGGAGCGGCGAGAATCCCTCGACCGCTCCAAAAAAGACAAAACTCCCGTTACAGGGCCTCACAAAGGCTCTGTAAACTAAGTCAATCTTCTCCTTGGCAACACACAGCACTAACCTGGCTTCAATATGGACAAAATAATACAATAGAACCTCAGAGGACTGCTACGCAACCTAGATGACGTACAAGAACTCATATGTAAATTCTGTCCTAAGGTGCTGTGTGTGCAGGAAACGCACCTAAATTCCACACACACTAATTTCCTACGCCAGTATGCGATTTTCCGCAAGGATCGCCAAGACGCTTTGTTATCATCTGGTGCTGTAGCCATAATATTGGAAAGAACTGTAGCATGCCAGCAGCTCCCACTACAAACAGCACTAGAGGCAGTAGCCGTTCGAGCTATACTTTCCAACAAGCTAATTACCATTTGCTCGTTGTACATACCTCCTACAGTACCAGCTGCATAAGCATGAATTTCAATCATTTATGGACGAGCTGCCTGAACCCTACATAGTACTCGGCGATTTTAATGCACACAGCGGCCTGTGGGGCGACACTCGTAGCGACGCGCGAGGTCGTCTGATTGAGAATTTTCTGTTTTCGGCTGGTGCCTGTCTTTTAAATAACAAAGAACCTACATTTTTTAGCCTCGCCTAACAAAACATACTCATCTATTGATCTTAGGATTGTCTCTCCCAGCCTTTTACCTGATTTTAACTGGGAAGTGGTTAAAAACCCTTATGGAAGCGACCACTTCCCAATACTGCTGACAACACAGCGAGAAAACGAATTTCCACCACAGGCTCCACGGTGGAAGGGGGGACACATCCGATTGGGAGAAGTTCCGAGGCCTCACGAGTATCTCTTGGGCTGACATGTCTTCACTAGGAATTGATGGTGCTGTGCAATATTTTACCGGTTTTATAATTGATGCGGCCTCGAAATGTATTTGTCAATCAAGTGGTGTGGCACGTAAACGTCGTGTTCCTTGGTGGAACGACGAGTGCCGTAAAGCTCGTAAAAACAGAACAAAGCCTGGGGTCTACTGCGCGATTCCCCCCACTGCCGAGAATCTCATCAATTTTAAACACGTCAAGTCGCAAGGTCGCAGAACGCGCCGGCAGGCTAGGAGGGAGAGTTGGCAAAGGTACATAACAAGTATAAACTCCTACACCGACGAGGGCAGAGTGTGGAGCAGTGTCAATAAGTTAAGAGGACGCCAAACACACTCGCTAGCTTTGGTGGATACACACGGAGACACTTTGGAGGACCAAGCTAACCTCCTGGGTGCACACTTCGAGCAGGTCTCCAGTTCATCACACTACTCCAAAAACTTCCAAAGGAACAAAGCAACGATGGAACGGGAGAAGTTAGAACGTAAGTGTGCAGAAACTGAGGCATACAACCGAACCGGCCATTCTGTCTAGCAGAACTGCAGGCAGCGCTTAACTGTTGTAACGAATCTGCCCCAGGCGCCGACCGTATAATATATGACATGTTGAACCGTCTACCATCTGAAACACAAAAAGCCCTCCTTTGTCTCTACAACGCTGTGTGGTTCTCCGGTAAGCTCCCCTCTGCTTGGAAAGAGGCCATTATAATGCCTATCCTGAATCAGGGCAAGGACCCGTCTTCTGTTGCGAGCTACCGCCCTATAGCACTAACAACAAGCTGTCTGTGTAAAGTTTTTGAAAAAATGATAAACCGCCGCCTTTTACATTTCCTGGAATCGAACAAGCTGCTCGACCGGTACCAGTGCGGGTTTCGAGAGGGTCTATCCACGACTGATCATCTCCTACGTATCGAGGCATACATCCGTGAAGCTTGTGCTCACAAGCAAGTTTTCCTATCCGTATTCCTTGACATGGAGAAGGCATACGATACTGCCTGGCGGTATGGAATTTTGAGAGACCTGTCACACTTGGGGGGTAAGAGGCAGGATGTTCAACATATTAGAAAGTTACCTATCGAACCGCACATTCCGTGTTCGAGTGGGCAATGCCTTATCAAGGTCATTTGTAGAGGAAACTGGAGTGCCTCAGGGAGGGGTGCTCAGTTGTACACTTTTTATTGTTAAAATGAATTCTTTGCGCCTGTGCATCCCACCCAGTATGTTCTATTGCACATATGTTGATGACGTACAGATAGGTTTTAAATCGTGCAATGTTGCAATATGTGAACGACAGGTTCAGCTCGGTCTAAATAAGGTGGCCAAATGGGCAGACAAAAACGGCTTCCGCCTCAATCCACAAAAGAGCACTTGTGTCCTTTTCTCAAGGAAAAGAGGCTTGCAGTCTGATCCTGACATTGACCTGGAAGGGCAGCGACTACCTGTAAAAACGGAGCATACATTTTTAGGCCTTATCTTAGACACTAAGTTGACCTTCGTGCCACACATCAAGTATGTTAAATTAAAGTGTCTGAAAACAATGAATATTTTGAAGGTTTTGTCACGTACAGCATGGGGCAGTGACAGAAGATGTCTCATGAACCTATACAAGAGCCTCATACGCACGTGCCTTGACTACGGAACCATAATTTATCAGTCCGCGACACCAAGGGCGTTGAAACTACTCGACCCTGTCCACCACCTAGGTATTCGTCTTTCCACGGGCGCTTTCCGAACGAGTCCGGTAGAGAGCCTCTACGTTGAATCCAACGAGTGGTCACTCCACTTGCAGCGATCCTACATGTCTTTTGTATATTTCCTCAAAGTGAATGCAAACAATGAACACCCCTCACACTCCACTGTTAATATGACCAGTGTTGCCCTCTTTAACAATCGTCCGGCGGTGAGAAGGCCCTATTCACTTCGCGTGAGGGACCTAGCCGATGAAATGGATGTGCCACTTTTTGAACACCGCTTGCTGGCACCCGCTCTACATCTCCCGCCATGGCAGTGGGAGCTAATAGATTGTGATACATCCTTTGTAGAAGTTACAAAGCACGCGCCTATTGCACACATCCATACATACTTCCGCGAACTGCAACACAAATACACCTATCCTGAATTCTTTACCGATGCATCGAAGTCTCACACTAGCGTGTCCTACGCAGCAGTCGGCCCATCCTTTTCGAGTGCCGGCGTTCTGCACCCTGACACAAGTATATATTCACAGCAGAGGCTTACGCAATACTTGTGGCCGTTAAACACATTAATCAGTTAAAGCTACAAAGTGCAGTTATATATACGGATTCTCTAAGTGTTGTAAAAGCCACGAAAACTCTGAAAAAACATAAAAATCCTGTTTTAGTCTCGCTTTACTCACTCTTATGTACGATGTATGCGCTCAAACAGCACGTTGTGCTATGCTGGGTGCCAGGGCACCGCGAGATCGAGGGAAACATGCTGGCGGACCAGCTAGCGCCATCCGCCCACAACACTGCCGATACATTCATAACTGTCCCTGCACTGGACCTCAAACCATTACTAAAACGAAAGCTCAGGACCTACTGGCAGTGTTTATGGGACAAGGAAACCCAAAATAAACTGCACTTGGTGAAGAAGCCATTCCTCGGAAACTGGCCACCCATATCAAAAGCACGTCGGACAGATGTCACACTTTGCAGACTCAGAATAGGACACACGCACACCTTTTGTCCGGTGGTGACCCACCGAGCTGTGATAGATGTGGTGAGCCACTAACAGTGCTGCATATACTCATACAATGCACACGATTAGTCATACAGGAGGAAGCATTTTTCATTGTTATACAAACAACGAGTACCACCCCACCCATCAATGTTTTTAGGAAACGAACCGCTTTTCAACCATGAATCGCTTTTAGGACTTTTAAAAGATGTACGAAATTTCAACGTTATATGCCCAGGGACTCCGTAGTAGAGGTGTGCACGGGCTCCGGGTAGCCCGAAAGCCCGAGCCCGGCCCGGCCCACGGGCCGGGTTCGGGTAAGCCGACGTCTTCTCACCTCGGGCCCGGGCTGGGCTATGTTTTTTTTTTCTTTTTTAATCGGGTGGGCCGGCCCAGATGCAAAGCCCGAATCAAACTTACGACGTAATATTTATTCGCTTTAAGAAGAGAGTCTACAAAATTGTGGAAAGTAGCCTGCTTTCAGAAAAGCAATGCTTAGAATTATTTAATGAGTATAGCGACAATAGCAATAATTTACCGTTCACACAAGACGAGCTTTTTCATTAACTATCGATGGAATCATCCTCCTGTCTTGCATCTGAGGTACTAAACTCCAGGGAGAACAAACAGCCTAAATATTCCAAGCTTGCTAGCTTGCGAAAAAGATATTGGCAATTCCTGCTGCCAGGAGAGAGGAGCGAACGGTAGTTTAGTCTGGCTGGATATGTGGTGCAGGAGCGCCGCACTTCACTAAGCTCAAATCGTTGGATAGCTTGTTATATATACAGAAATTCTAATTTGTGTGTATAGTGACTCTCATGTGTCGATGGCTTATGTTTCGCTTTGATATGTTGAATAATATGCCACATTATCGGAAATAGATATCTTGTATCCCCAGCGAAACGTCATAAGATCGGGCCGGACCGGGCCCGAACTTTTGTTTTTGTACGCCGGGCCGGGCCGGGCGGTCTCGCAGCCCTTTTGCTTCGGGCTCGGGCGGGCCTTGACGCTGTCGGCGGGCCCGGGCCGGGCTCGAAAATGCGGCCCGTGCACAGCTCTACTCCGTAGCACAGCCTCACAGTAGAGGGTACATTTAAGAAAGCACCGGCCTCCCAGCCCTTGGATTCAAGGGTGTCGACGAGGCACTAGTGCTAATTCCATACTCCTTTATTTTAGTACCGTGATCGTTTGTCACACATATCCTCACGCATGTTTCACGTCACTCTCATAATTTTAATAATTATATGCTTTACGCACCTTTAGTGCGCAGAATTTTTAGGCCCTTATACAGCCGCTGAACACCATCACTGATGGCATCCCATCTCATTACATCCTATGTCCTATGGCCTGGCGCTCTTTGGCCAACAGTGGCCCTCGCGCCACAAAACTCCACATATCATCATCATACGTTTCCGGTGCAGTAACTATTCTCTTTTTATAGAGGGGCAATAATTATTACTGGGGGGTTTACGCGTTACAACCACGATTTGATTTGGAGGGACGCCGTAGAGGAGGGCTCTTAAGTAATTTTGACCATCCGGGGCTGTTTAGCATGCACCTACATCTAAGCACGTGGGAGTTCCTTGCATTTCTTCCCCATCGGGAAATATTTTGATGGAGGGATAGCACGCTGGCAAACGTTTTTTTTTAAATTATTTTTCTCTGTATCGATGAATGCCGTGAACAGACGAAAATACTTGTGCGCGCGAGCGGAACATGCTTTGGGTACTCCGAGATCGATCCGTGTTCACGACGGTCACAACCTGCACAAGGCATTTTCGTGTAAATGAATCCTTAAACCTGGTACACTTTTATCTTTTAATCTGAAATAACAAATTTCCTTTACACTTTGAGTGTTACTCACACCGCTTGGAACGAAAACGTTGGCGAGGCCGAGGAATTTCAATTCGCCAGCACCGCTTCGTTGGGTACGTAGGCCGCGGCGCCATCTGACGGCTCGCAGCAGAGTTCGCCCGCGAGACCGAACATTATCTGGCCGCTCTGGCGAGCGCAGTGTGGACACCTGAATATTTTTAAACCGTGCTCGGGATGCTCTCTCCGTATACAGTCGAAAGGCACGATCAGTATTTTTGTTTGGTTTGCGGCGCACCGCTCATTCACATACATGTCCATGCTTTGTTTATTTCGAAAAACTTCGACACACGCTATTGCGAAGGGTGTAGAGATAGCTGTCGCTAAAAAAACGAGTCGAGGAATGCAGCACAGCGTTGCATAGGTCGCGCAGAAAGAACATGGTTTGGATATCTGAAGCGTGTTATTATATTCGCAGTGGGGATACAATCAGGCCCGTAGCCAGGAATTTTTTTCGGGGGGGGGGGGGGGCACCAGCTGCGTGCACCGAACAAGCGCATGCGTGCACCGAACCAGCTGGCGAGTCGCGGAACTATTGCAGCCTTTTTTTTTTTTCGCCGTGCAAGCGGTGCATTCGATTCACTCGTGCTGCTCCTGTGTGTGTTTTTAGGAAAGCTACGCAGTGCCCAGCTGTTCCGTATACCCCGTGCAAATCGCGTGCACTGCGGAAAGTACCGGGTGTGACTCTTTTCACGTGTACGTACGATCGCTTCATTGCTGATCACTAATGCACGGTACCTGCATGCGAAGCTCTCAGATGTGCGCTCTGTTCGTTCTTACGCATTGTGTAAACTCAGAACACACGTTAACTTCTGTTTTCGGCGTCTGAGGCGCCGTACATAACATGCGCCTAGGCATCGTATCGTGTTTTTAGAGGCTCTGTCGTTCATATGGAAGGGCAATAAACTTTTCTTGTTATCGGACTACGTGGGGTATGTATTGCGCGGTGTGCGCGCTGCATTGTAGTAGTTGCGTGCGCAGTGGAATTACAAACTCTACGTGCACAATACAATACGGCGGTGTCCATTTTCCTACGTGAAGTTTCGCCATACATACTAAGTTGGCGTTGCGCCGAATAAGAAGAAA
The DNA here is from genome assembly GCA_030522465.1 of Rhipicephalus appendiculatus. NCBI lineage: Eukaryota > Metazoa > Arthropoda > Arachnida > Ixodida > Ixodidae > Rhipicephalus > Rhipicephalus appendiculatus. The sequence continues at coordinate 49 of JALIZH010019760.1, read as the reverse complement.
GGTCGAACGCCCAGCAGAACGCGTAAGTCACTGCCAGGTGAGTAAATTC
>JALIZH010019759.1:0-44933 GCA_030522465.1 Rhipicephalus appendiculatus | reverse complement strand
AGTGAATGATGATGAGTGGGCGAAGCTCCGGAGGTTCATCGGTAAACCGTGAATCCTCCGTAAATTTTGCCCAGTCGATCATCATGTAAATCACGCTTCACGCATGATCACGCTTTCCGAGCCTTCCGCTCTGCCGCCTTGTCTTCGTCGCTCATTGCGCGCTGACTGCCGAGAGAAAGAGGAAGCGTGCCAAGAGCGAGCGCATTTTATAGCTTTGGCCCTCTAGCGGTCTCCCGCATCGGAGGTGGAGCGAGCGCCGCCGCGCCTCAAGCGGTGTCCGATTCAATGAGTGCAATGCGCCTCCATCCAATGAAATTCTAGCGTCGCCGCGCCATCCAGCGGTCTCCTATCACACTAGAGCACGCAGCGGAGCCGTCTCCTACGCATCAGAATGGAGCGAGCGCCGTAGCGCCATCGCCATCTAGTGAGCACTCCGAGCAGCGGAGCCGTCTCCTACGCATCGGAATGGAGCGAGCGCCGCAGCGCCATCGCCATCTAGTGAGCACTCCGAGTACTAGAGGTGGCTACGACGCACAACGAGGGACTAACCCATGCCCTAAGGAGCTTCACCCCTAAAAAACACGGCTGATCCCTCTATTATAGGAGTCGGTATAACACGAAAGTGAAGCGTCTTCACATAAGTAGTGCTTATTGTGTTGTGATTATGAGAGTTTGTACAATGTCTGTTGGTGTTTGGCAGCAATAGCGCTGTTTGACATGGATGCACCCACGTTGACGCCTGGTGGCACACCTCCATCGCGACGACTAACGCCCATGATCATAATTTAACAGTTGTGATAGCGCAAGTGTAGCATATACCTGGACACAGCGTATAGGGAATAGAGCACTGCACGGGCCGGCTTTTTCCGGCCCGGGCCCGGCCCGGCCCGAAAGTGCCATGCTCAGGCCCGCCCGAGCCCGTCCCGGTGTTTTTAAATACGGCCCGTACCCGGCCCGGGCCCGAAAGGTTTGGGCCCGGCCCGACCCGGCCCGGCCCGGCCCATTTCAAAAAATTATTTTTTGAGCATAAACGAGGCGCTGTCCAATCTTCGCTTATAGTGAAGATACCAGCCACGCACAAGATAGTTCCTGGACAGTGTTGTGAGAACTTATGACAGTGTCACGATTTTCACTGGTACTGTGTTTACCATCGGTTAATTACGCCCGTAACACTTTTGCGAAAGAATTGCAGGGGGGGATATATGAGGAGGCACAGCTGGCTGTCCATGCACGCAGCGCTAACCATGCAATGTTATTATTGCATTTCAAAGAACGACTACAACATACAGCGCCCACATAAAATGGAAAAACAGCGGACATTTATAGTCGAGCTTACATTAATTGCTGACAAGCTGGGACTATTGAGTAAATAGAGCAGAACATATCCTCCAAACTTGGTTTATTGCGCAATGGAACGAGAGAGAGAAAAAAACGTGCTCTAACTACTCCTAGGTTCGCCAGGCTGGGTCGCTTGTTCCGACTAAAGGAGAAAGAAAGTACACCTTTCTTGCATAACTTGTCACTCTCCTTAAACTCGCCGTGTCCGAAAACAAATCGTGACGCAGGGGAGTTCAATAGTAAGGTCATATTACGGTTACCTAAAAATCTGTAGCAGGGCCAATTGAATATTTTTCTTAATTTCCTTACATAAAATTAAAACGAATAAATCCATCAGTCAATGAAACGAACTTTTATTTCTCCCAAATATATATAAGAGGATGGTGGAGAAAGAGCCGCATAAACTAGCTTAACAAACCTGAAACATGCAGCTCGCGAGCAAGTCGCACTTACGAGAACACATACGAATGCCTAGGTGCGTGTGCGTGTAGGCGCGGGATGCCTTCTAGCGCGGCCTTAGTAGAATATTCTTGATCTTTAACGAAGATACCCCGATTCCCCCCTCAGACACCCGTAGGGTCCCGTACTTTGACTAACTCGATATAACGAAACAAATTTCGAGATCCGTCCCGATTTAACAAACCTTTTTTTTTTATCGGAAAATGAGATAGAGAATTGATCATTCTTTGTCTATTTTTAGATAACGCCCCAAAAGTTATTGATTGCGAGCAAACGGCAAGATCGCGGAACACCTTTGTCCAATTTAAACTGCGTGGCCATTGCTAACAAAACGCAAGCAAGCCAAGATCACCGACTTCTTTGCTGGGAAATAAATATGTTGTCACCTGTGGCCCTTATTGTTGAGGTAACAGAGAGAGAAGCAACTTTATTGAGAGAAGCAACTTTATTTTAAGCTAACAATTTTTGTTGCTTCATACACCCTGGAGGTGGCGGTCGTTTCCTAAGGCCGCTATTTCATTTTTCGCGCCTTTACGCTACGCAAATATGATGCCATGGTAGCTTTCCGGATGCCGCTACACCATATAATCGAATGTACCGAATTAAGTAACCGCGAAATGCCGTCTTCGGTTTAACAAAGTTTTCGATTTAATGAAATAAATCGCGGCTCCCCTCAAATTCGTTAAATCGAGTTTTAACTGTATTTGTGTGTTGCAACAGAAAAGTCACTACAAAGCGCAAGATTAATACGAAAGCGCGCGTGGTAACGTACGGCACCTTAGCACTGCGTCTTACAAAAGAGGCTCTCGGTAAGACAGCTGGTAAAGAAAGCAAAAAATGCAAAAAGAAAGAAAAAAGTGTACAAGGCGCGAAACCAATACCCATTCACAGCAATTCAGTCGGACGTATTAAACCGAAATGAGGAAATTAGTGACCTGACGAAACACGACGACATTCTGTCTACAAACTTAAAATGAGTGTCTTGGACTTTCCTTTCGCACTGTACATCCGTGACAGTAAAGCTTTGCGACTGTAGTAGAGCGAAGAAAGCTTAAAAACTGCTAACTTACCTCAGAGTCAATTCCAGTTATGTCATCGACTGATGAAGTAGCCCTAGCAACTCATGATGCTATGAAATCAAGCCCAGTTGAAGAGCCGGTGGTGCCGATGAACAGTGTAATCGACGTCAATAACGCTCGGTGACGCTGAGGTTTTCTTAATCTAACGAGCAGTTCATTTACATATTTGCAGAACTACACTCGGCACCGTGACTCTGGTTATCCACTTGGCCCCTTTTCAAATGTCGAGCCAGAGAGAGAGTGAGTTGATATTTCTGCAGGAATCACGTGACTCTCGTGAAGCGTGCGTGATTGGCTTCCGTGATGAAGACGCTGCCGTGTGCGCCGTACAGTCGTCAGCAAGCTTAACACGAACGCTCAGCGGGGTGTCCTGAAACAATTTGATTGACGCTAGCGCCGCGTAGCTTTGGGTTCTGTTGCCGAGATATGTTACCCATACATGCCGACATACTATCCAAGCATACCGAGGTATTATCTCGGCAACAGCGCCAAGCGCATCGCGGCTGGCATCAGTCAAAGTAGTCCAGGTCACGCGTCGGAGCGTTCGTGTTAAGCTTGCTGACGACTGTACATATCACGCGTTCGGTGTTCGGCGCCGCTGCGGAGCCGTGGCTCGCCAACGGAGACGGGCGCCGTGGTAGCTCGGCGCCTACGCCTCCTCTCTCTGTCTATCCTCGGTCTTTTAAAATTCGTTGCGTTGGTTGCGTGTCTCGTAGTTTTGTGTTCGACCGAACATGCGTATCTTCGTAGTCGCGTTGACCGGTCTACAGAGTCACGAAGGCGGAAGCAGGCACGGCGGGCATGCGAGCGTAGCTGCATACTCGAAATGTTTCCCATGATGCCGATGGGCACATCTTATATGCGCTAATCTGGGCAGTGCGCCATTGCTTCACTCTTGCCGCAGTGCTGCTCAGCGATACCATTTCTTTTGATACACGGTACCCAAGTACGTGTTTCACTCAATATAATGGCGGGAACATATATGAGACAATTTCCAGAAATTATATGTAACATACCGACGGAGGCAAAATGCGCGACGTCTTGTATTGTGCGATTTCAGTGCACGCTAATGCACTTCAGGTGGTCTAAATTACCCGGAGCCTTCCACTGCAGCGTCTCAGATAGCCTGAATAGGTTCGGGACCCTAAATGCCCAAAAACAACAAAGCCAAACAGCATTACGCGCCATTGCCGACAGTGTATGAGAGTCGGGCCTGATACGGGCCTGACCCAGGCCCGGACCCGGCCCGGGCCCGAAGCTCATGGGCCCGAGCCCGGCCCGGGCCCGATCTAACAATTACTTACCCGGCCCGACCCGGCCCGCCGCGGGCCGGGCCTTCGGGCTTTCGGGCCGGCCCGGGCCCGTGCAGTGCCCTAATAGGGAATCCCGCGCAAAGATGACATTAGCAAGCACATTGTAAACACTGGTACTCGATATGCACCTCTTCAAAGCGTCGTGCATTCAGGAGAGAAACTGCATGGTGTGCGCTCCCGAGTATTCGCGTAGCTTGAGTTGCGAACGCGGGCAGTAATTCCACATGCCGCTGGCCTCTCTCTCGCTCAACCAAGGCACGACATTCACCCGTGTTCATCGTTACCTTTCTACAGATCTTACGGCAGCAGTTTTATTAGTCGGTGCTATCGCACTCGAAGTAGTAGGCTGCGAAAGACCGATCGCGCATGTGGACGCTACTCCGACAACGAGCCGCCGCACGATAACACGAAGTAAAAGGCAAAAAAAACATAACTGCGTCGAGCCTCCCCGATGCTAGCACGGCCAGTGTTCTTTAGGAGCGAAGCTCCTTAGGGCTTGCAGTTTCACTTTCAATCACCTGTGGCGCATACCCGCATACCGCGGCCCGTGGTATACGGGTATGTGCCACACCTGTCTGGAGGAAAGGGTTTGACGACGTACGGGATAGGATTTTCACGTTATTCATGTCATGACCAGCCAGACATATTCGTCAAAACCTCCTTACCCTTCCATACTGATTTTGGTCTACCCCAAGCTAAAGGGACACTCAATTGAAACAATGATCTGTTTAAATTGATAAAATATACTCTGAGAGCTATAATGTCGTAATTAACGCGATAGCGTTAAAGAGCTCGTTTCACAGAAATTCCGGCGTCGGCGTCGGTGTCGGCGTCGTTGGTTGTGAGCGAAAAATCATCATCTTGTCCGTGACCGAAAAATCGAGAAAGATGTAAATGAAATAAATAATAACAACTTCCGGGTCCGAGTGAGGATCAAACCCAGGCCATCTGCGTGGCAAGCAGGTGCTCTACCACACAGCCACGCCTCTGATTCGAATTGCAGTGAGAATAACTCCCTCTGCTTGGAAATGCAGTGAAAATAACGTTCATGCTTCGAAAACGCAAGCGTCCTTTATATAGGCGTCGCAATATAACATGTAATATCCCAGTACTATTGCGTGGTACAAGCGTACATTGCCATCGGGCGTCAGAACCTGTGACTATATCATAACGATTTCATAGTTTAATGCCGGCCACCCATTACAAAAGGCACACACCTCACTGTGCGTATTCCCTTAACACCACGTAGTGGGTGCATAGCAAGTATACACTAAGTGGTTGAAGTACGCACTCGGGACAGGATATCGCTATCGCGTTAAACTCTTAAAGGCGAAGCGTAAGGGTCCCCCAATTTTATTGCGATAGCAATTATATGGACACTCTCGGCTGGTTTTCGCCGTCGGCGTCGCCGCTGGCCGCCGCCGTCATCCCCCGTATATGTATATGTATCTATATATTATGACGTCTTGGTTGGGACGACGTTTATTAGACGCAAGGCCTCGGGAGCGAACGGGCAGAGCGCGCACACACCCGATGATGATGATGATGATTATGATAATGCACAGGTGAGGAAGAAGTACATAACAAATGCCCACAATATTTATAAAAGCCTCAAAGAAAAATAATTCAGAAAAAATGTTTCCGACGCGCGGCATCGAACCAGGGACCATCGATCACGCTCTGCAGCGCGCGGCGCTAACCGCTGATCCACGAAAGCGCACGTCCTTCAACGTTCAAACGGCGAGCTATTTATATACAGCGAGTTTTCAGCGTGTTTTCAGCATTACCAGCGAGATGGCGCAAAGGGCGCGCTCGGCGAGGCCATAGCACGGCGACCCACCGGCCCCACTCGTCGCGACGCCCGTGACGCCCGCGCTCATCCGCTCGCGCCCTTTGCCCTGTGGGGGGCAGACGCCCGTTCGCCCGTTCGCGCGCGCGCTTATCTCACGGTGGGGGGAGAAATGGGCTTTGGTCGGAACGATTGCGTTGTAGTTACCGAGCGCACGAAGGTCACTTCGCTCGCGGCAGTCCCCCCCGTTTGCGAAAAGAACACGCTTTTCAAACACAAAGTAGTAACAACTGTGACACTTGTTAATTCGCGCTTGCCTGTACCTGTAAATTCGTTTCGTGCGTCGTTTTTGCTTGAGCAGCGCGTTAAGTGTCGAGCTGTGAACGTTGTTAGTTCTCTCGTCCTGTGCGTGTTGTTTTCGTGCGTCATGTGTGCGTGAGGAGCGCGCTATACGTTTCCACCTGCTTGCCATTCGTCGCTTGACATTCCAATTTGTTGCTATCGCATTCATTGCTTCGCCTTGTGGCGGAACTGTGACTTTTTCGTTTTCCCCATCATAGGTTTAGTAGTAAAGGAGAAAATAAAGTTTCATTTTTGAATTTCGCGCCGAAAACTCCGCGCGTGACTTCACTGATTACAAAATGTATTTATCGCATTTTGGAGCCAGTGGCTGAATAAAATTTCCTCAAACTTGGTAAGTTAAGTCAACGACCCCGTCAGATGACGCTTCACTTCATTTTTACCGATTAGGAACTACATAGGCCCTCGTAGACGTCGTCAAAATATGTCACGTCCCCACGAATGGTGCGGAAACTTCAAGGTGGCGTCGCCACCCACATTTTCTTTTTGCGAATGTTCTCGCTTACCGAGCGTCTTCTCGCCCTAAGCGTGGTGTTTTTGGTACTGTGAAAGAGCAATTTAGCAGTACGAGTGAAACAAGTTTGCTCTTTAGTGTCTATTTAAGGAGGCGATCACGAGAGCACCCAGATGTAGGCGGATAGATAGATAGATAGATAGATAGATAGATAGATAGATAGATAGATAGATAGATAGATAGATAGATAGATAGATAGATAGATAGATAGATAGATAGATAGATAGATAGATAGATAGATAGATAGATAGATAGATAGATAGATAGATAGATAGATAGATAGATAGATAGATAGATAGATAGATGCAAAGAAATGCTTCGCATTTCAAAACTCAGTAGGTTTGCACAGGATCACATATTTGGGAAGAAAAGCTACATTTGCACTCAAAACATGCGGCGACCGCGCGGGTCGCCGCCTTAGGCTGGCTCATATGACACTCGACTCAACTTTAGGGGTGAAGCTCCTTATGCCGTGGGTCGTGCGTCCCATGTTTGTAGTAGCCATCTGCGTGATGACGATGACGCTGCCATCACGGCACACCACATGGAATGTGGTGTGCCGTGATGACGATGACGATCGCGATGCCATACAACACATGGCATCGCGATATGGTCTCACATGCTATCGTTTGACCCCATGCAACCAACCACCATCACGTCTTTGCCGTGGGTCGTGCGTCCCTTGTAGTTTGTAGTACGTAGTAGCCACCTGCGTAACCAGCAGTATCTCCCTGTGTGATGACGATGACGCTGCCATCACGGCACACCACATGGAATGTACCCACTATGCGTCATAACGATGACGCTGATGACGATGACGATCGCGATGCCATACAACACATGGCATCGCGATATGGTCTCACATGCATATCGTTTGACCACATGCAACCAACCACCATCACGTCTTTGATGATGTACCTCCGGAGCTTCGCCCACTCATCATCATTCACTCCGCGGATATGCTGTCATTTTTTTCCTCGTGCCTGTCAATTTTCAAGCGGCGGTAGAGGAAATTCAAAAATTGAAGGACACTTTGTACATTCTAAAGTGTGTTCGGCGAAAGCGTGTGGCCGTTCCACTGACTATCCCACGTCTTTTTTCTTTTACACTCTCAGTGGGATAACACACAAAGCGAATGTGTGCGTGTTTTCTTTTTTAATTTTTTTACCGCGAGTCGCAGCGAGACGCGAGACTAATCTTCCTCCGTTCGCATGCGTTAGTATTTTCTCGCGCTTTGTGCATCGTGCAAACGCCATAGCGTTCCAGCGCTTAAATTGACGGGCCCTTTGTAAAATCGAAGGTGTATTCCGTGAACGCCTGTGTCCATTGAGACGACGTCGGTCAGAATGATTGCAAACGCTGGGCACAGCGAAGCTACGCAAGCAAAGAGCGAGAGCTGTAAAGTCCGACGCGACCGGCATCCGTTTGCGCATCCCGGCGGCCACCTGGCTCCGTGCCAGAGCTCGGATGGACGTGACGGACAGACAGACAAACGGACGGACGGACGGACGGACGGACACCGGACGGACGTGAGGATGAGACATTAAAGGCTTTCGCCTTAATATTCCCCTTCCTCACCCCGAAAAATCGTGTACGCCAGCCCGCCACCTTCTGAGGAAGGCTTCTTCACCTTGCGTTTCCGCCTGTTCGGTTGGGTACCACCATAATTATTCTAATCTACTCTAACGCTGGGTATGCAGCTGCTAGGGATCTTCATTATTGGCGTCAATGCGACGTCTGTTGGAACCAATGAGCACAGCACTGCCAGGCGTTAGATCGTATTGGAACTTCAAGGTAGCTCAAGGGAGTTGCGTTATCTTTGGTGAAAAAAGTCTGCAGATTGTGAAGAAAAAAAGTTATTCTAGAAATTATTTCACAGAACGTCGCTAGTACCAATATGCCATTTATTCCAACATTACAGACACTGCAATAAAACAGAAGAAGAAATAATTCCACCTCCACTTGATTATAAGAAAGCGGTCCATAACAACTTATTGCTTCCTCTATTTTTTTTTTAAATGCGACGCATTTCTTAGCGAACTTCGGCGACTTTGAGCGTATCTATCTATCTATCTATCTATCTATCTATCTATCTATCTATCTATCTATCTATCTATCTATCTATCTATCTATCTATCTATCTATCTATCTATCTATCTATCTATCTATCTATCTATCTATCTATCTAGCCGCCTACGACTTTGTTCTCTCCTGGCGGTATCGTTGATGGTATTTAAACCAAAATTGGTATGGCATAACATGAGCATGATTGACTGGTCATATCAGGAAAATCATGCCTAACTTGTCATGAAAAGTATGATTTACACGCCATGGCCGTGGTGCTGCTGAGGCCGTTTTCTTGCCTTGATATATCCAAAAATTGGTACGGTGACACATTTCTGCATGACCAACATAAATGACAGGTGGTAATATGAAAATCATGAAGTACATGTCATGTACAACATGATTTACATGTCACCCTCATAGTGCGCTGACGGCCGTTTCGCTAGCTTGCTATACATAAAATTTGGTATTGCGTGAGGTGACTGTATGACGAACATACATAAATGTCCAAGTGGTATTATAGGAAATCATGACATGTCATGAGAAACATGACTTGCATGCCCGACCACGGCACGCTCGTGGTTGTTTTGCTAGCTTGACATACACCAAATATGGTATGGTCTGACGTGACTGAATGACGAACATAAATGACAAGTGGTAATATGCATAGGCGTGCGCACAAGAGGGGCAGAGGGGGGCCACCTTCCCCAAGTCACCTAAGAGAGGGGGGGCGCAAATTCTGCCCCATACATTTACTTAATAGGGAGGGGGGCGCTGCGATGAACCTTCGCCCCCCCCCCCTGGTACCCTGATGGGGAACCCTGCACATGCCTATGGTAATATGGAAATCATGATATGTCATGTGCAACATGACTTGCAAGCCCCGCTCACGGTACATTCGCGGACGTTTCGCTAGCTTGATATACACCAAAATTGGTTATTGAGGGACGTGACTGTACAACGAACATAAGTGGCAAGTGGTCACATGAAAATCTTGGCATGCATGTCATCTGCAATGCCGTTTACATGCCACGTACATAGTGCACTTGTGTCCAGTTCGCTAGCTTGATATACACCAAAATCGGTATTGCGCGACGTGACTGTATGACGAACATAAATGACAGGTCCTAACATGTAAATAATTACATGCATATTATGTACAGCATGATTTGCTCCTTGCTGGCTGCTTCGCATTACAGCGATTCCCACAGTGCGTGGGTTCTGCCGGATCTTTTCCTTTTTTTTTTGTCTTTTTTTTTGTGTGTGACACTGCAAACGCTCGCTCGTCAATGGTAACCGTTGGTACGCCTAAGGCGGTATCTCAAACACGCGGCCCGCGGGCCACCTGCGTTGCTACGGGCCCGTGGCCTTACAAAAAATAATGTCTTGTTACTCCTCTAAATAGTACTCGCTTTAATTTCTCGCTATTGCAATTACTAACGCATTGTTAAGGTATGGTGAGATTGGACTGGTTCAAGCATTTATTTTTCGTGAGGCACACCATGCAGCCACTATGAGTTCAAACACCACCGTGGAACGAAAATTTCACATTTAAGATTCGGCGTCCAGATTTTAGTCATTGTGGGCTTGTTTTTATGTTTCTTTGTTTTAATGTCTCGCGAAACCTGGCGTCCAATCGCCTTCAGAAATGACCCGCATATGAGATGTGGGAAAGGCTGATGATACCGCTAGTCTCGCGTCCGTACAAACGTCGCAGCTTTTATGCTCACTAAAAGGTTGAAAGCCAAATGATCGGAGAGGCCGCATTCGGCATAGCTTGCAGAGATGAAGCGCAGAGAACGCCGACACAGCCCCACTCGCGTCTGGGGGGCTCGGACTGGTTCGGGCACGTCATGCGCTCTTGACATTGTGTGTGCATGACGTGTTCACGCGTATGCGTCATGTGATCTTCCCGCTCGCGTGCCGAGGAGGGTGGGGAAAGAATTCGGCCGGCGAAGGATACACGGGCCGAGCGGCAAGGGTTTCAAGCTCGCCTCCTCGCATCATGGGTTAGCGCCGCTTCAAAACATTGGTTTTCTGAGCTTCTAATGGACCGATTAGAAAAATTCTTGGGGCGTAATGCTCTTTATTGGGCGCGCAACAACTTCCAGTGTCTAACTAAAATTCGTTATGTCACCTGGTGTGGGGCCCTTTAAAACTGCAACGTTAGTGACATTTTGTTCAAACTGCCCCCCCCCCCCTTTCCAACCGTCTTCACTGTTCCTGCCCTTGTGGGTCTAAATTTCGTGACTACGGCCCGCTAGCTGATGTGTGACGCCACTTGAGAGTAGGAAAAAGCGGTAAGATAGCATGGTGAATGGTTGGATCGGGTGCATCTGATTAAAAAAAAAAAAAAAAAAAAAAAAAAAAAAAAAAAAAAAAAAAAAAAAAACGTCAGGCCTGCGCGGAACGCGCAGCACAGTCACAGCGAAAGCTGGAAGAGCGGCCTTTCTAGAGCCTTTTTTTGTTAATCTCTACTGTTCCGTAATCTCCCGATGCCGAGTGTAGATCGCAAGGAAAACACGCGGCAGCGGCATGTGAATACCTCTAGTCGACGTCCCAAGTGAACTTAAAGAGATAAGTAACTCTAACCATCGACAGCGCCTTGTGTTTAAAATATCCGCATAATGAATGGTGCCTCGATATAATTATGAAGTCTAGACGCATAGTGGGTATGCAGTTTTCCCAGGACACCAGTACAGGAACGCAACACAATTTAACTGCGCCCGCTATTAAAAGTGAGGCAACGTCACATAATAACACGTGCCTGCAACATAAGACCAGCGAACACAATCACCGAGTTTGTAAACAGCGAACAGTGTGCCCAGCCTGCATTCGGTTATATACTCCGCTCCGGGCACCAGTAACAACCGTTGGACAAATAAAGTTTATTCAACTCAACTCCGGGAATCTCATTGTTTCGTGTACTCACTACGCTCAAGCTCACTGACAGCCCTCATAGAATTCTCACAAGAAGTCTACGAGGAATCCCAGCATGAGAAAGGCAGCACAGTGTAACTCCACTGGTAGGTTTGTGCACGGGGTGTTAGTAGGAAGCGGAGGGGGGGGGGGGGGGGGGGGGGGGGGGCTGCTAATATTTTAAAAGGAGGGGCGCAAAATACTGTTATTAGGTCCCCATACTGTTATTAGGTCATTGTTTGAAGAGCAGGGTGGCCACGCAGGTTCTTGGAGATAATGGCTGCCAAAGACCCCTAATGCTGCCTATAAAGGGCTGTTTAATTCCCATTTTCACTCCTGGAAAGCCAGAGTCCAAAGGCAGGCAACTATCAGAAGCACGTTATCTCCTCATATTCAGTTTTTTTTTTTTCATTCATTATGAAGCATGTTGTCTTTTGGACTCAGCCAACGGGGTGAAAGGGGGGGGGGGGGGTCTGCTGGGGAACTACATTGACCCCTAAAGAGGAACTCAGAGCGCACGCCTATGACTGCACTCTCTGTTATCAAACGACATAATGACACATAATGACACCTGCCCGCGCGCATGAGCAAAACAACAGGGTTACCAAGTTCGTAAACTGCGAACGCTGCCTGCAACCTGCATACGGGATTACGCTGACTGCATCTGTAAACTTTGGAAATGGTCTGGTCACTACACACAAACTGCAAGCCGCTTGTCTCCAGCTGCGAAATCGATTTCGACACGGTCGTCTGGCAACGCTTGATCTCTCCAAATAGCTTTCATCAATCTCGTGTCTCGAACGTTGAACGAACAGAAAGCCTTTTTTCCTCGCAAAGCTCATTCCGCTTCAACGAATCCCAACCCTTTGCTTTGAACTCCTGGAAAAGCTAGACGGCGTGTTTAAGCGCGCAACGAATCGCGTTTTAAATCGAACCCCGTGCACACTCCTCGGCGGGGGGTGTGTGTTTGTGTGTGTGTGTGCGTGTGCGTGCGTGCGTGCGTGCGTGCGTGCGTGCGTGCGTGCGTGCGTGCGTGTGTCTGGGTGCGCTTTCTTCGAAACGTACGAGCTTTCAATTGAGTAACTTGGCGAAAAAAAAAGGGGGGGGTTGTTTCTTCGGGCATTGAAGCTGAAAGCCCAATTTCAGAGCCTGCCGTGGTTTTTGTGTTGTTTGAAGGAAATGTTGTCGTTGTGTGTACGTACGTAAAGGTAGCGTCGACTGTTTGTTTTACTCCGTCTTCGCTTACGGTTTGCCGAACTTCGGCACAGAAGGTCGTTAAAAGTTTATTTCCCTTTCCGCACCAACAGCCATTGAACGAACTTTTGTCGTTAAACGAGACACGGCAAGCGGAACGTCGTGAATCGATTTGAAAAGCGTTACGCGTGAACGGAACACCAAACAGAGCACCATGAGTTTTCATCAGGTCACGCTCACTTTTTTTTAATTTGTTTCTTTTTTCCTCCTCTGAACTGAATGCCTCCGGAGACCGGAGAAATAAGACAGACGATGATGCATATATTGTCACGTGCCGACCACGTGTTGCTAAGAAAACTCGTAACCATTGCATCATCTGCTCAACAAGGTTGCGTAATTAAGAAATAATAAGTTCGTTGGAAAGACGTGTACGTACACCGCACAGTTGTCAATATCAGCCATCCAAGTGTGCGCGTTCCATTGCTGTTTCATTAATGCACCTGTATCGACCTAATGGATGTCATCTTATTATGAGTTTGCTATTATTATATTTCACTAACCCCGATGCCGGCTTGGTGTGCCTTTTAGACTTTTTAATGTTTTTCTTATTAAGTAATGTCGAATCCTGTTCGATTCCTTCATGAAACCATAATGAAGCATATTAAAGTCAGTAAGCTTGATTTAATACAAGTTGTTTGATCTCGCCGGTAATGCTTTCCTGTCGACTGAAAAAAACCCGTTCACCCATTTCGTGTGCTACGGCGCTAGCACTTGGACATTGCAATGACGTCGACTTCGAAATCAGTGTCGTCTTTATTACCTCATCAGCAATGGCGGTCCGGGCACTTGTACACAGCGTTACGGTCCAGCACGGTTGACGCGGCGAAATATATGACAAGTCAAACTAATCTCTTTCAGGACTTAGCTTTGTCGATATCACCATCATCATCATCATCATCATCATCATCATCAACGACTACATCTACTACTACCACCATTACTGCCACCACCACCAACACCACCCCCACCACTACAATCACCAAATACGGCTATTACTACGACTACCACTGATACTGCTACTAACACCAATAGTGCTACTACCACAACTCCTGCCCCTACTTCTACTACGACTGCGAATCCTATTGCCACTTCAACAACTAATACTACCACTACAACTACCATTACTAATAGAATACCACTACTTCTAGTACCACTACATCAACAACGACAAAAGCTGCTGCTCCTCTCTTTGCTGCAAGAATGGCAAGAAAAACTACCGCTACAAATACCGCTACACAACAACTACACGAGCGGATGAAACAACAACAATAACGGAATATTGTATCGCAGCCAAATTACGCTGCGGAATATTCCGACCCCACATGCATCGCATTCCACCGCCTTTGACGCTGTCCATATCCGCCGTGTATCGCGTTCCGTTTGGACAGCGATCTCTTCATTCCAGGCGGGCCGATATATCACGACATTCATCTCTGCAGGCGTGCGAGGAATGTGTGAGTGCCCGATTGGAACGGCACTTGCCCGTTTCGTGGAGGCCTCGACATAGTTACGTGTTGTTCTTGGCTTGCTATGTGCGCCGGTGCAAAGCAGAATGGAAAACACTTGTCTGCCGGGACTAACGGAGAGCCGTCGAGAAATAGATGAGCTCATGCAGGTGGCTTAAGAAAAAAGTCGCAGGGAACCTCTTGCATTCGCCCAAGATAATAATAATATGTAGTGTTTAACGTCTGAAAACCACGATTCGATTATGAGAGACGCCGTAGTGGAAGGCTCCGGAAATTTTGACCATCTGGTGTTCTTTAACGTGCGCCTAAATCTAAGCACACGGGCCTCAAGAAATTTTCGCCTCCATCGAAGATGCGGCCTCCGCGGCCGGGATTTGATCCCGCGACATTCGGGTTAGCAGCCGAGCACTGTAGCCCCTGTTCCACCGAGGCGGACGAAAATATTTGAATATGCATATGCACTACGCTCCGTATATAGTAGTCAGCGCCGAGGAGGTGCGAAACTTGTTGCAGTAGGTGCGTTCGCATCAGGAAACAGCTCATTCTTGTTCCGCACCCACAATGCGATTTCTTTCACTTTTATGCGCAGTAATAAATTAGTTTTTGTTGCTCAGAGATAAAAAAAAATTCTGTTATGCGTTGCAATACATTTCTTATCATTTCTTTGTCCTTGTTTGTTTAACTTTTCATTTGAAGCGTCGCAATCACTTCACTCTAAGAAATGATCGAGTAAAAAGGGTGTCTTTTTGTCCCACAACAATAATCGTCGTCTATCTTGCGTTCCTTTCCCAGCATTATCGCCGCGCGCCCGGCAGTTTCAGGTCACGAACGACATGCGCGTTATCAGCGTGACATATCATTCTTGATAGGAAAGTGGCCAACGCCGAGTTTTCAAGAAAGGAAGCGCAAGAAAGCCGGATGACGATTATTGTTGTGGGACAAAAAGACCCCATTTTTACTGGACCATTTTTTAGAGTGTTGATGCGCGGACCCTTGCTCTGCTCGCACGAGCGCTTACATCGATGAACGCTTACAACCCGGCTATGAGACGCACTGACCGAACTTGTTGCGTAGCCTCCAGAGTATATCGACAAAAGGGCCGCCTAACGCACTTGCACCAGCGCGTTGGTTGCACACTATCAGCTTCCTGTGCCCGACAATGCCGCCAGCGACTGCGTGTCTTCAGAGGGAGAACGGCCCGCGCTATCACTCTAGGTCCCCGGATCAACCCTTCCGCCCTAATGATTCATTCCTCCATCACGGCTGGCTTCCGAGAGAGGCGCCGGCGGTTTCGAGCAGTTTGAAGATTACTCTTAGCGATAAGAACCGCGAGCTGGAGGAGGCTACAATGGCAACAGAGCGTGAGATTCACCCTGGCCTATCTGCTTCCCAGCATAACGAGAACGCAGCGGCTCCCCGACTACGAAGCGATTTCGCAGCTATAGCGAAGCAGAGAGAGAGGGAGATACATCCGCGCTGTTCTAAAATTGGAAATCCGCCGGGCGTCTCTGCCTCTCATCACATTGTCGAAGAGAGATTGCCAAAGATACCCCTGCTGTTGCGGGAATTACCGCTTGTCTTGTACCACCCAGTAAGCGCATAGTCTCGTACTGTTATCCGTAGGGGGTAATTTGGCGCTAGTGTCGTATGCGGAGGCGAGAACAGAGAGAGATGGAGGGCATAAGTGAAGATTGGTCACAATTCACATTCACAGTGCAGCTGCGCTACAGACGAGCATTTAAGTCGGTTCACTTCTAGTATTGCAGCTTGATAAAACGGATGCTTGGGCTAGTTGGTGATTTGGATTCAACATGTTAGCACAGCGCAAGAAAACGAGGACTTAGGGAGGACAGAACACGGGCGCTGTGTTGTGTCCTCCCTACGTCCTCGTTTTTCTTGCGCTGAGCAAACATGTTGATTCCTAGTATTGCAGGTCCATGTCGTTGTGTTTGTGTTTTTGCTTGCATCGTCCGTTTGTATCTTATTTGGGGCAATTATGCCTTATTGATGATGGCGGACTGACGCAGAAGTGCCAGGGACAGAAGTCTATAGAGAAGGAAAAGCGTTACCCATTACACTGTAAAACCAGTATAGGAAACACAAGTTACGGTAAACTAGTTATTCGGGTGCCAGTTGATAGATTGAGCTCAAAGAAACACAACGAAACGATAGTCAACTTGAAAGTCATGGCACCTTGCTGAACGCGCGTGTGTGGCAGCCGGCCAGAATTTATATTAATTGCACTGATGGTTGAGAAGTTCGGAAGCGGACCGTTGATTAAAACAAATGACACCTCCGAGACCGTTCACTCTGCAGTAAATAAGTGCGAGGTGCAAAAAGTGCGAAAATGTTTCCTGTACGTTCCTTTGGTGTCGTCATTGAAGGTGTTTATCGGCTATACATTGTATCTAGTACGTTTGTTTCATATTCTTGTTTTTTTTGTTTTGTAAGGAAGGGTTGGTAGAAAAACAATAAATCAATGTGACTATACTTCACTGCAGTTCTTTTATGATGACGGATGGCCATGTTTACCAGCTATACATTGTATTTAGTAAGTTTGTTTCATATTTTTTGTTTTTTGTTTTGTTTTGTAAGAAAGGGTTGGTAGAAATACAATGAGTCAATGAGCCTACTGCAGTTTTTTTTTATGATGATGGATTGCCATTACAACTGCATTTCTTGCAATGCACGTAGTGTTCGTTATTTCAAATTACAGCGTAGAAATTGCCGAAAGGGAAAGTGCGTGCACCACTGTACGTATTTTAGTAAGCAAAATATTTACAACTTAAGCATAACACATCTGATATACGAGATGAATTCCGAGTGACAGCTGAAGTTGACGCAACAGCAGCAACCGTTCACAGCTTTGTATACCTGGACGAAGCGGAGAAGACAAAACAATCATGGCGAATTTCCGCGACAGGAACTACCGCAGTGTACGAAGCAATCCATTTAGGCATAGTGGTATCCACGTATTATTATATTACATTGTTTCAACAGAGGATAGTCATCATGAGCGATCAGTTAGCGAGCATTGCCTAGTGAAGGTAATAAGCATAGAAACACAGTAAGCTCTGCAGAAACTATATACCTTTCTTTCAAAATGAATAGTTCTTCTACTATATATTTCGTCTACGAAATGCATTTATGTTATAGTTTATATATCCTGCTTTCCATCACAAGAGTTTCTTACGTAATGTAAGTAGGAAAGTGTTTCTTTTTTTTTTTTTTTTCATGCTGCTTGGAAAGTGCTCCTGAAACCAAAGTTTACCTTCCCAGATCATGATTTGGCAATAAAAGTGGTAGCTCTTCTGTCTCTATGCAAAATGTGGATCGGCAGCAAACATCGCCAACCCCCTTTCCGAAGCAGTCGCTTTATACCAGATGACATAACGAGGTATAGGGAACAGATGGCTTGGCGAGGTCATCTCAAAGCGTCGGAAAAGTGAGTCCGACTGCGCAGCCCTAATCGGACGCATGGGGAGTGGATACGACCCGGGGTTCTGATGCGTGGCCCATCAAAGGGTGCGGCTAAGTTTCCCGACTGATGACCTCGTCCGGGAACAAGACCATTAGGCCTTTCAACACTGAGCCTTCTGTCAGGAAACGTACGGGTGTGGTCATACCCGTCTGGCCTACCGCGCTTTCGGAGTGTAAGCGTGCGCACAAGGCATCCGTTCATGCTCCCCACATTTTTGTGTTGCTGGAGCCATAGCTGATCGATAGTAGTGCCTGACGAGCCTGACACCGATCCCCAATCTCAAAGAGCACTGCGTTACCCATATGTCTCGATCTGCAGTTGTCTGGTTCTGCAATTAGATCTGCCTAAGACTGGAAGGCGAAAGCCATGTACGGTGCTCATGGATTGAAACAGGACAATTTGGCGCTAAGTAACACACATGCTTTCGTTTCCACCGTCTCCAGTGCGGGTCATATTGGTGTTATTTCGACTCGAACGCGTAAATCAGAGCCAACATTATCTTTAGAGACCAGGTTCTTCGCGACATTAGGTGGCCATAACGAGCTATTGCGCATACCAGCCGTTATGCTAGAAAAATGATGTCGCGTTTGAATCCTTGAGTACTGTTCATAGTGCTTTTGATTATTTTTTCTTTTCCTATTATTTTATTCGTTCTAGATTTTCTTGTTATTGTGTGTTGACTCCGTACTACTATCATGTTGATGGGATAGCCGGCTCTAACGTAGCCTACCTTCCCATATTTTTTTTCTTATAAAAATAAAAAAAGTTAGCACAGCCTGCACTAATTCGTGCAAGGCTGGGTCACAGCAGAGCTGTTGGGCCCCCTAGCTTTTCCTGACTTGGCAAGGCTTTTAACCTCTCCCCTGTCTCTTTCTCACCTCTTGCTGTAATATACTATACATGGCTATTCTTGCTCCCTTTCTTATCCTTTTTTTTTAGTATGTGTCTTTCTATCCTTCTCTGTATGCCTGTAGGCAAACCTCGAACATAACAGCTCTGCTGCAAACTACCATAGAGGGTATGTGGCACAAGATTTGGGCAAGTCCCACTACTTGCCACACTTGTCTGCTAAATACTAACACGGGAACTCACGGCCGGCGAACACAGATTAGGGGCCGCACGTTGCAGCCTCTCTTGTTGACAATCTGTGCCGTGTGCTTGCGCGGTGATTGAGAGCGTGCTAGGGAGCCTTCATGTGCGCGCCTCCGTGCCCCCCAGAGCGTGCCAGTCCACGATGATGATAACTTTCTATCTACGACACATTGCAGACCTTGAGCATTACAGCTCTGCTGTAAAAAGAAAACAGGCTTCTGTTTCTTCTCAGTCAATCTTAGTGATTCATTCCCCCCCACCTCCGAAAGCTAGCTGCCCCTAATGTGGTTGCGCACTGCCTCCGTGATCGCCTTGGCTTCGTCCTCCCTGCCTGGACTGACAAGACACTCTCTTGTCATCTACTCACCCCTTCTCGCTATCTTCTCTCTTTCTTTCTATCATCTTTACTTCCCCATCGCTAAAGGCGCTGAGCCGTGCCCCCCACGACGGGAGGCAGAAAATAGCGTCCTTTTATTTTCTTCTTCTTTCTCGAATCTCTCTCTCTCTCTCTGCAAGCTTTCAGCACTCCACGTGGTTTTGCACTGCCTCTGTGATCGCAGGTACTGCAAGCTTTCAGCACTCCACGAGGTTTTGCACTGCCTCCGTGATCGCAGGTACTCCAAGCTTTCAGCACTCCACGTGGTTTTGCACTGCCTCCTTGATCGCAGGTACTGCAAGCTTTCAGCTATGGTGTACTAGAATGGGATAGTGTGCCGTCTTCAGAGCAAACTAATGGGAGAGTGGTGGTCGCTTTTGCGATGACACCACCAGTAGGGCGCTGCGATCGAACGGTGTGCCTATGGCGCGAATTTTGAATTTGTCATGCGGGGCCTAGCGCTGGTTGAGGCAGATAAACATCATCCTTTCGCACAGTTTTCTTTGTTTCTAGGTTTCATACCATTATGTGACTAACCGCCGACAAATATGAAATGTCTTAAACGCGCCCCCCACCCAGAGTGCGATTGTGGAAGTGAACAAGTACACTTACTTGAGGTCGCTTAAGTCCACATGAAGGCCACATTTTGTCGCTTCGTACGTGAAAGAAGAGCTCAAAATGCGGGGTAACATAACGGCTTCAAAGTTCTCCAGACGCTGGGTAACGTCAGGAAACGAAACAATCATAACGTACGTGCGCGGCACTACATTTCTAATCGTCTGCTTTCAACGCTTGTATTGAGCGTCGTCTGCACATAATGCAGAGGGTTTTAAAATACGGTACTTCGTTTTTTGCTCATGTAAGCCTTGTGGTTGCATAATGCGATAAAAGCAAACATTTACTAGCTGAAATTAATAAATGAACTCTGCAGATGGTAATAAGAGCGAAAGACCATTGCTGAATGATGCGGGTGTTTTTCGATCGTCTGCGAATGTGTATCTGATGTCCGCAAGATTCTCAACGGTGCTTCCCTGGCTACCGCCTCTTTCTGTCGCATAGTATCAAAGATTCACCACTGCCAACAACGCAAGAGAACGCTGCAGAAACGAAGTGTCAGCGAAGATAGGCGAAGCACTCGTACACCAATTAGTGCAAGTTTAAACAAGGCCTCCGTGAAAGCCGAGCCCATCTCGGAGGCCGTATATTATCCGCTGTCATACAATGACTCCAAGCTCCAGCGAGTGGTGGCGCCACCGTAGAACGGTGTGCTCTGTTGACTAGGCCGTCATCGCAAAAAGAGCCACGCCTCAGGCGCCAGACGGCACACTACCCCATTCCAGTACACCATATTTCAGCACTCCACGAGGTTTTGCACTGCCTCCGTGATCGCAGGTACTGCAAGCTTTCAGCACCTCACGCGATTTTGCGCTGCCTCCGGGACCGGCCGACGTCAGTCTGTGTGGCGTCAAGATTACATCATAATGTCGTCACAAACTTTGGTCATCTACGATGTAATAATGACGTCATAAACTTGGGCGATCTGTAATGTCTTTATGACGTCACCGGGTGACGTCATTCCTGAACACGTGATCTTTTGCGGCGTTCGTGCTGGCACATACACCGTTGACGGTCACGTTTCGCGTTTGCTGAGGCATTTAAGGCTTTCGCCTCAAGTAGGTTGCGAGAAACAGCCTTTTGTAACGTAACCATACCTCTTGACTTTCGAGTCCGAAGCCAGCTGCAGCCTTCTTGCTCTACACAATCATGGAGCAATGCTGCAAGCAAACAGCGCATTAACCTTCCCTCTGTGTGCTCAATACCATTTGTCTAGTTCACTTATGAATCGCCAGTTGACGTTCCCAAAAGCGGCCTACCCCCCCTGTTTGATCAAACTCATTTTGCCCCGTAGCAGGAGGCGTATATAGACCGAACCGCTTCACGTGACCCACATCGTCGGGCGCCCACTGGTGAGAAGATTACGCAACGAGGCGGAAGTGGCGTCCGCTGCTCGGCGTGCGATATACTCCCTCCAAGGCGTGTCGCATGAAAGACGGTTACAGCTTAGTTCGCGATCACCGTTCTTTCAACGCCTCCCGGGCCGTTATACCACGAGTGCGCGTGTAGCTATCGTGAGGCATTAGCGAATGTGCAGGAATCGACGCCAGATGCCTGAGATTTCGCGCGTGAAACCTGTCAAGGCAACGTCGAAATTATGGCGAGTTGGTATAGCCTCATCATAAAACTGCGTACCCACACAAATACGAACAGAAAGAAAGCGGCGACACGAGCGCTGACTATCAATGAAATTTTTGTTTATTCAGCACAGCAACACCAGCATACCGTCATCAGTTTGCAACCTTGATACGCATATGCTGCAGAATTTGATGTACCCCTTTATAGATATATGAGGCTGGGTTGAATAAAAGTTTCAGTTGATAGTCAGTGCTCGAGTCATCGCTTTCTTTTGTTGTTGCTTTTCCTGTGTGTGTGTGCATGTGATGTTTTATGAAGAAACATGCCTAATTACGTCAAATAAACTCGGTATATTCCCGGCTACTCCCTGAACGACCAAGCTCGTTTATTGAATAAAGCTGCACGGACCGCAGAGAATGTATCGTACCATACACACTGATGCACTGAACTAGCGAAGAATAGCTCGCAACGAACGCTGCCGGAATAAGGCATTGTGTCGGGAGGCCACTCCTACCTACACACGACGCGGGGCATCTGTTCAGTGCAGCGCAGTCAGGACAGGAGAGCCGACCGGCGATAAGCAATTGCCTCGTTCGGTCGTTCCGGTGCCATAACCATTACGATTGCTCGAAGCCTGGCGGCTGGGCGTTCTGAAGGTCAGCAAGTTGTGCACTACAGCCTGCCCCTTCCCCCCCCCCCCCCCCCCATTCCTTTCACCTGCAAACTACTCTCCTCTCCCTTCAAGCCTACCATCACTATCCTACAATATGGGCCGGCCTGGTACATGTTTGAGATGCGTGCACCCCCCGCAAGCGATCCGTTAAGTAAATATTCCGAAGGCAATTACCAGGGAGCCTTTACGACCTGTGTATAGTATACACTGACCGCTGCAGTTTATACACGGAGGGGAGTCTCCAGCTGAGACCCGAGCGGCGTTATAAGCGATACGTGTGTCCAGCATGAACAGAACGCTAGTCTCGGCTTGGGTGGCTCGTGTCGCGAGCCGTATCGAAAGTCATATATCTTAACGAGGTAAAGGATGGAACGGTCTTTGTACTACGTACGCAATCGTTGCGGTCAGACTCCGCAATGCTGCAGAATACGTCTGTGCGTCTAATGTACGCCTTCGAAAGAAACTTCGCCGGAATGAAATCTGGAAGGACAAAGGAAGTAATATGGTTAACAAGGAGTTGGCTTTTACTTTAAATATGACAGCGCTACTTTTGACGAGGACAAGACAGAGGAGTACATGACCGGACGGGCGCTGCATGAGAGGAGAAATGCCTGTACTGTCGTGCCCTCCTCTGTCTTGTCCTCGTGAATAGTAGCACTGCAATTTTTTAATTAAGGGTGTATCACCAACTAGCCTCGCAACGTGTTTTCTTGAGTATTTGAGTACGTGGCATACAAGCAGCCCTGCTGGCAAGGACTCGCAGGCACGCGTAGGATTCTCCATCAGGGGGGAGGGGGGGGGGGGGGGTCAATGTCTTTTCGAAAGAGAATACTCGTAAGCTTGGATGCAAAAATCAAGATTAAGCAACGACGCACTGCACAAAACAGCCTTTCTTTTGGTTCTCGGCTATTCGGGGGAAAAACTGGGAAGTATACACTTCTTGGAATGCGGCAACTATAGTCCTCACTCGCCGTTATAGTGTACTAAAATGTTCTTCAAGTAGATTATAGTCAGCATGGCCATAACACTGCATATTAGACAATGACGGCATAGTACGTTCCACTGAGTGAAGACACGGGGCCGACTTGGTGCTGCGGCCCATCCCCCATGGACGACAAGGGGGAAGGGGGGCATCTGATGACATCATTGTGGGACGCCACGTTATGTGTTGTCCTGGTGACGTCACAAAGACGTCTTATGATACCGTCATCGCATGGCGATAATCTTTTGCATAATTTCGCGTTGACGCCGACTGTCACGTTTCGTGTTTGATGTGGCATCTAAAGATTTCGCCTTAATTATAGACGTAGGCATACACCTCTGCAGAACAATCACAAAGCGAACGGAGCGCCCTCTGGCTCAGAGTTGAACGGCTTGTTGGTGAGTTCGCCTTCTAAACGCTGTTGCGCGGCTTGTGCCCGCTGGGGAGGACAACGATCCTCTTTTCGCCCAACGTCTTCAATCTCTGCTTTGCTGCCCTAGGATCCCGGATGTCAAAACCGAGAAATCCACTGCGCTTCGAAAGATCCACTGCGTTCTACGTTTCTTCTTTACTTTCTCATTTTTCTCCTTGTCTTTTCTTGCTTTCAATTCTCTGCTTCGCCCCTCCTAAAGCTGCGCAATGCTGGACAAACCTGTTTGCGAAAAATTTTGGCAATAGCTCTCCGCCAGGGGGTTCTTTTGAGCGGCTAAAAATTTCCGAGTGAATATTTCATTGTGTTCTTGTTCCGTTCCTGCTTTTATATTACAAAAAATATTTGGTCTCCCACTTCCGCCCTTCCATAAGCCGCCATGCTATCGTCGCTGCTTCACTTTTTATTTGCGAATTTGTCACCAACCCATCGCATGATTCCTCTTTGGTCTATAATCAGTGCTAGCTTTTTTTTTTTTCCTTTGCGTGTGTGTAGAAACTTTTATAACTAGCAGTTGAGTAGTTCCCATTCGATGACAAGACCATTTGTGTAAAACAGCGGAAGAAAAACTTGCGTTTTCATTCATGTTTCTTTATTATAGCTTATATTTATTTCACGGTCACTTAACGCGCCAGCTTCATCAAATGGAAGTGCAATATTGCCGTGAAACGAAAAATGGTAAACAATGAATCCGACGGTAACGAATGTACAAAATAAAGTTTGAAGAAAGGTTTATTTTAACGTGTTCTTATTATTGTCCCCGTTAAGGAATCTGCGCTGTATCTTTCTACCACGTCTGATCATCAAATCGCCCACCTATACAACCTTCTAAGAAATAAAGGTTTACTTTCCCATCAAACTACACAGAGGAAAAAAATTAAGGCAGCTTCGCACTAGTGGTAATAATAATAATATCTGGGGTTTAACGTCCCAAAACCACGATATGATTATGAGAGACGCCGTAGTGGAGGGCTCCGGAAATTTTGACCATCTGGTGTTCTTTAACGTGCACTGACATCGCACAGTACACGGGCCTCTACCATTTCGCTTCCATCGAAATGCGACCGCCGCGGCCGGGATCGAACCCGCGACCTTCGGGTCAGCAGCCGAGCACCTTAGCCACTGTTCCACCGAGGCGGACACACTAGTGGTACGAAGCCTGAAAAAAATGCGGAGCCTTTGTTTCTTTTCGGTTTTCTGTTTCTTTCCTCCTCTCTTTCTTTTCCTCTTTTCCAGTTTTTATTGTGCTTTTTTTTTTCTCTTTTTCTATTTATTTCTATTTTTCTTCCTATTTTCTCTTCCTTTCTCTGTCTTCCTATTTCTAGCTTGATCAGTCTTTCTATTTTTATACCTGGTTTTGCCTGCATTACGCCAAGCGACGGCAGCATACGACAGCCCGGACGCCTAAAGTGCTCGGCATTTAAAACACGAAGGATAGCTGCGTCGGGGAGAAGGGGGGCGAGGTGCTGAGGCATGCAAGTGACAGTCATTATCGCTACGTCGTTTAGTCAGTAAGGGCGGGATTGCGATTACATTTGAGTTCGCGTGCGAATAATACGATGGCCTCGAAACTGGCCAGGGCAAAGTGTGGCGAAGCCTAGCGGGCCGCGTACTTGATCTTCCTTTTTCCAGCCGGAATCTCCGTTCACTTGAGCGGAAAAGCTTCTTTGCGGTTTAGACGAGAAGAGTAGCTTCGTCTGTATTCAGTTCTTGAATGGCTCCTCCGCTATTGCCTTTCAAGACAGGGTTCTTCTGCGTAAAACCATGAGAGCGGCTTCCTTTTTTAGGGTCATTTTCTCGTCTCGGTGATGCACGGCGACTGGCTTTTACCACACCGTTAGGCAGCCAAAGCTTCCTGGGCATCAGTGTTTTCATTCTTTTCTTCAGGGCATTTCGGTGTGTGTGTGTGCGTGCGTGTGTGTGTGCGTGTGTGTGCGCGTGTGTGTGTGTGTCTGTGTGTGTGTCTCTCTTTCTCTCTGTGTGTGTGCGTGCGTGCGTGCGTGCATGCGTGCGTGCGTGTGTGTGTGTGTGTGTGTGTGTGTGTGTGCGCGTGCGTGCGTGCGTGTGTGTGTGTGTGTGTGTGCGTGTGCGTGTGCGTGTGCGTGTGTGTGTGTGTGTGTGTGTGTGTGTGTGTGTGTGTGTGTGTGTGTGTGTGTGTGTGTGTGTGTGTGAGAGAGAGAAACGCGCGAAGCAGAAAGGCAGGAGGCTTTTACTGTGCAGCTTACACGAACTGCCTCGTAAGATGAAGTGAGTGGATATTACAAAGCCTCCGAGGCGCAACGCGAATCCCGTCATTATAGAAACAGATGGCGGGCAATTATACATTGAGGCTGTGGCTTTCACGAAATCGCGGGTCATTGGGTGCTTAGATGCATGCCTGTTCTTAAAGGTAAAGCACCCCGGAGCCAACACCATGATCCGTCCATTTCTTTCTTTTCACGAGTGCGCTGAGGTTTCTTGGCGTCAAGATTTAGAGCTCGAGCTTCTTTCGGCATCTTACTGTTATATCAATGTTTTCTATGCTTACTGTTATAGCTATTAAGCTGGCTATGCTTAATGTTATAGCTATGCAATTTTAAGTGCGGAGCACGTTAGGGGCCTGGCTTTTCGTCTATGCACCCCATGTGGCCTGATCCCGATCACACTAAAGCACTCAATACAGGCCCTAACAAGGCTATCAAGGCTCAAACTCGCGTTTAAATTAACGAACAAGATCTAAAATACTATCATGAACAGAAATATCCAAGAAGTAATCGCATTAACTAACTTAATATCGCTAAAACATTTCGGAAACATGGGGCTGACTCCGGCGGGACGCAAAACAGGGCGCCACCGCCTCGCTGAGTGAGCGAATGCCTCTTCCCCTGCGCCGCCTCTGCGTCGCTATGTGACTAGATCTGATATGGGAATCAACCTGACGGAACTCGCTGCAGAGGACACGTATTTGAACTTCCGCAACAAGCAGGAAGTCGATAAAACGCGGAAAAAAATGTAGCGCACATGTCGCACACCGAGTTCGTGAATCGTCCTAACGAGATTCTACTCCTGCCGGGAAAAATTAGGGGACCCTAAAGCTTCGCCTTTAAGAGTTGAACGCGATAGCGATATCCTGTCCCTAGTCCATACTTCAATCCCTTAGTGCACACTATGTAATGCGTAGCATGCTTTAAACCACGAGCACTTATGCGCGGTAAATGCGGGAAATGTTTTCGAAGTTGCTATGCACCCACTACGTGGTCTTAAGGGAATACGCGCAGTAACGTGTGTGCCTTTTGTAATGGGTACACGGCTTTGAACCACAATGTCGTTATGATATTCACATCTTCTGACGCCCGATGGTTATGCACGCTTGTACCACGCAATATTACTGCGATATTACATGTTGTATTGTGACGCATGTATACAGGACGCGCGTGTTTGCAAAGCATGAAAGTTATTTTCACTGCAATTCCAAGCAGAGAAAGTTATTTTATGTGTAATCACAAGCAGAAGCGTGGCTGCGTGGTGGAACCCCTGCTTGCCACGCAGACGACCCGGGTTCGATCCTCATTCGGACCCGGAAATTTTTATTATTTATTTGCATCTTTCTCAATTTTTTCGCTCACGGACAAGATGATTATTTTTCGCTCACAACCAACGACGCCGCCACAGACACCGACGCCGGAATTTCTGCGAAACGAGCTCTTTAACGCTATCGCGTTAAAACACTACACGCTTACGTCAAGCATTGCCGTCATTGACGCTTTGGTCAACGGAGCAGTGGGAACTCCACGAAAGGGAATCGCTGGGTGCCCGTGCTACGCACTTGCTCAGGTTTCACAGTTGTGGAACTGCCGTACGTTTTTGCCTTGAGGATGGCAGAGTGAGATGGGATAACTCAATTCGTAAATTTGCGCGCATAAAATGGAACTAACTCGCGCAGGGCATAGCATATTGGAGATCATTATGAGAGGCCTTCATCCGGCAATGGAAATAAATTTGGCTGGGGATGATGATAATGGTTATAACATGCAAATGTATGTTAACATACAAATGTATTTCACATAGCAGTAAGCAATTCCTCTCAAACTCGTTGCAGTGCCACGCCGATTTTATTGTTATTATAACTAGAGAGAGAGAGCGAATTTATTAGAAGGCCGAGAGGTCGGCCTGAGCTTGTGCGCTCTGGCCTGCAACTCAGCACAGGGGAAAAGGGAAAGGGAGGGAAAGAGTGATAAAGATGATGATGATGGGGACAGGAAGAGGTGATGCGTATGTACAATGACCACGTAACACACAGTGGTCTTCTTAAAGTCTACTGTCAAGTCCAGTATTCTTCAGAAAATCTATAAATGCCTTTGTAGCAGTCCTTGATGCTGTCTGGTCGGACATTGCGGACAATAGGCTAGCTTCACTTAGTGTGTTAACACCGATGCCGGCCAACGTTGAAGCCAGCATCTTCCGTTCGGACACGTAGAGAGGGCAGTCGCACAATACATGTGTTAGAGTCTCAACCAGTGGACAGCGCTCACAGTTCGGGCTGTCAGCACGGCCGATAAGGTGCGCGTAGCGTCGGGTGAAGGCGACGCCTAGTCGAATCCGGTGCAGCAGACTGGCGTGGCGTCGCTTTATTTTAGCCGGCAGTCGAAAAGTCATGTTAGGGTCTGTTTCCCGCAGACGTCTATGCCGATTGTCCGGTTGAGACCAGTAAGTTGTCGTGAACTCTCGCATAAGCGATCTCAACAAGAAGTTCACGTCACTTCGAGAGTACGGAATATTTACGAGAACGGCGCTGTTATCCAAAGCGGTTTTGGCTGCAGCATCAGCGAGCACGTTGCCTGCCAAGCCACAATGTCCAGGTACCCACTGGAAGATGACCGAGTGACCATTCCCTAACTCGAGCTGTCATCACACATTTGTGAAACTTTGCACCAGTGTGAATGTTTGTGCGCGTGTATTCAATGCACAACACCTACTAGGGGCGTGCGTGCATGCCTTTGTTCTATCTAGTACAAGCGTGCGCTTGGCAGGTCCACCGCCCCGCCCCTACGTTATTACAATGCTCTCCGCTAAAACTCCGTAATAACTTCCGCTATTGACGCGCCTCCACATATGAAATCCGAGCCAATATATCGTTCTTTCGATCGGCTTTTTCCATAAGCAGCGCCGGCGATCTAAAGCACCCGCCCGGTCGCCTCAAACATGCTTCTTTCGGCCCAGCCACAGCCTTGCGTGCTGATAAAGCTGCATGACATAGGCGGCCCCCGCGATTACGCAAATAAAAGAAGTTCCCATCCAACTTAAAAGGCTTATTTCTTTCTTTCTTTCTTTCTTTCTTTCTTTCTTTCTTTCTTTCTTTCTTTCTTTCTTTCCTTCTTTCTTTCTTTCTTTCTTTCTTTCTTTCTTTCTTTCTTTCTTTCTTTCGTTCTTTCTTTCTTTCTTTCTTTCTTTCTTCCCTTCTTTCTTTCTTTCTTTCTTTCTTTCTTCCCTTCTTTCTTTCTTTCTTTCTTCCCTTCTTTCTTTCTTTTCCGTTCCTTCTTTTTTATTCATTCTTCACTTTTCTTTCTTGATTCATTTGCTCGTCAGCATCGCTCGGTCGTATTCGTCTCGTTACGAGACTTCCAGGGAAGCCCACCTTCCCTGAAGGGCCACCATCCTTCGTTAGCGATGTCCGAAAGACGAAGGGTTTTCTATAGGAGGGTTGTGGGGTTGGGGAAGAAGCAAGGAAGGCGGCGAAAACCTTGCGAGCGAGTCTAATAAACGTTATGGCGATAAAGCGATGGAAACAAAAGTAAGTATAAGATGAAAGCACAGAGGCGCGTCTCAGGCGATAAAACGCGCAGAGTCCAAAAGCGAAGGGTGGTAGGCACCCTCCCTCCCCCTTCCCCCGCTGCCCCTTTCATCCACCTCCATATTCGTAGGCAGGGGCCTAACCCCGACGCCCAACCATCGGAAATCAATTTTGTACGGAAATCATATATACGCGCATGAAAAGACCTTGCGGCTCACAGGATAGAGAGCGAAGGCCGGGAAGCAAATACCGCGTTTTACGCCGCTTTGCAGTCATACTCAGCTTTGAAGCGAAGCCGCGGCGACTGGAAAATTAGTGTAAATGGTTTAACGCCGGAAACCACAAAATTGTTTTTCAAGGCGAACGCTTCAGACGCCTCACAAAACGCAAAAAATTGACCGCTGGTGTCAACACGAGTGATTCGAGGAATCATCATTCGATCACGTCACACAGATCGCCGAAATCAATGACGTCATCGTGACGCAACTATGACATCACCCAGCGTTTCATCGAATGATGACGTCATCAGATCACATCGTCGCTTGGAATAGGCGTGCGCACGAGGGAGGCAGAGGGAGCGCCCCCCCCCCCCCCTAGTCACCTAAGAGAGGGGGGGCATAAAGTCTGCCCCATAGATTGACTTAATAGGGAGGGGGGGGGGGGCGCTGCGATGAATCTTAGCCCCCCCCTGAAGGGGAAACCTGCGCACGCCTATGTCGCTTGGTCAAAAGTGGACTGATCCCAAAGGCAGTGCCAAGCCAGTTGAGGTTCAGAAAGCTTTCAGTGGGGAGGGGGGAAGATTAGTACATCGACGAAAAAATAAAAAAGAAGATTGCTTTGGTCTTACAGTCATGTTATGCTAATGCATAACTGAGCGTTCTTTTTTCTTTTCTCATACGTTTCTTCATACAGAGTAACAGTATACGAATATGTATATATAAGGAAGAGAACAGCCCATTAGAACTATGGGAAAATTTGGGCCACTTGCTTATTAGTGAATAAAATGAAATATTATAAAGACAGGAAAAGGAAGTGAAAAAATCGCCAGGCCTGCACGGAATGCGCGGCACAGTCACAGCGAAAGCTGTAACAGCGGCCTTTCTGGAGCCACTTTTAAACACTCTTGGGGCAACTATTACAAGTACAGTTGCATGACACCCACTACGCCATCAATCATCGTAACTTTCATGACGTATTGAAGCACCCACTATGCTGTTATTCGTCATTCTGCTGAGAATCGTGGTACACGCTATACACATCCGTAAGGTATTATGTGCGCTTTGTGCTGTGGCTAATGACGATGAAGACTTTGGTTGAGCCCTTCGTAACGGATTGGAAGCATTAAATGACCGCATCGTTGCGTAATTCTCATTGTGTAACACCTGGGTGTTATTTTACTCTTCTACCACGCTATATTACATATGTTATCACGATTGCTTGCCCGGCATGACACCTGTATAGGGTATTTTTGCGAAATAGTTTTAAGCACAACAGTGGCTCTGTGGTACAATACTCAACTACCACAGAGGGTTCGGGTTCAAATGCCATGCGACCTTAGAATTTTTTTTTTTTCGAATTTCATTTCGGTTACGGATACCGGCGGCGGCGGCGGACAACTACGTCGCTGAAATGGGCTGTTGTTGTGAGCTCATAAATGCTTTCGCTGTAAAAAGTGAATCTCCGGCTGCAGTAAGGAGGTTGACCCACATGCTCACATTGCCTTTGAGACGTTTTCTAGCGTCTACGACGTACAGCTACGCATATGCGTGCTCAGGGTTCCCCTTCGGGGAGGGGGGGGGGGGGGGAAGGTTCATCGCAGCGCCCCCCTCCCTATTAAGTCAATGTATGAAGTAGACTTTGCGCCCCCCCCTTCTTAGGTGACTGGGGGGGGGGGGCTGCCCCCTCTGCCCCCCCCTCGTGCGCACGCCTATGCAGCTACGCGTATTTTGGTCGACTTGACTGTATGTTCGTCGACGTGACTGTATGTTCGTCATATAGTCACGTCGCACATTATTGACTGTATGTTCGTCGACGTGTCTGTATGTTCGTCATATAGTCACGTCGCACATTATTGACTGTATGTTCGTCGACGTGACTGTATGTTCGTCATATAGTCACGTCGCACATTACTGATTTTGGTTTATATCGAGGAAGCGAACCGGCCGTGAGCGTATAATGAACGTGGCATGTAAATCATGTTGAAAAATGCAAGTAAAGATTGTCGTGCTATCTCCTGTCAGTTATGTTCGTCATGCAGTCACGTCACGCAATACTAAATTAGTTACATGTCATCCTAGCAAGACGGGTGCGAGCGCACCATGAGCGTGGCATGTAAGTGATGTTGTACATGACATGCGCATCATGATTTTGACGTTACTACCTGTTATTTATGTTCTTCATGCAGTCACGCCACGCAATACCGAATTCGGTACATGTCAAGCTAGCCAAACGGCCGCGTGAGCACCATGAGCGTGGCATGTAAGTCATGTCGTAAATGACATGCATATCACGTTAACATAGTTCCATGTTAACGACGACGAAAACAAGAGCAGACGCAACAGCTCCGCGCGCTACGAAGAAACGCCGCAATCGACACTACTGTTGCGTTGTCAATAGGAACCCACGTAAAGGACTGAACGATAACGTTCAGTTTTACGGATTTCCGTAGCTGTCACACGAAGCAGAACGGCAAGAGTGTTGGATACGGGCCGCTGTGAACGTCTTGGGTAAGCGAATTACTCGCGTTCTCCACAGCCGGTCGCATGAGAAAGTGTGATAATGTGGGTCTCCTGTTATTGTTTTGAGTAGCCGTGACGGAGAACCGTGGTAATCTTGACTATGAAGCTCAGCAGAGCCTCTGAGCGCGGTGCGCGCCGTGTAACAGTTAATTGCAGACCGATGACACGCGCGATAAACATCGCCCACACCATGACCTCCCATGATCTGAACTGGTCGTCACCACACAGCATCGTGTACGTACGTTCTGAAGGCTCAAAGTTCCAGCTTTAACTAGCAAATGTTAACACGTGCGGCATACAAGTAAATCACAAAGTGTTGGTCCTGACCACCTACAGGTTTTTCTTTCCCGTGGCCTCCGCGATTGCCGGAGCTATCTCGGAGGCCTTGGTTTTGCCTTTCGTTGTACCCCGAGAAAGTGGACACGCACGTATCCCGATTCGCCGAATATACAAACGGAAGACAACCGTCAACAGAGCATCCCAGGATGCGTCATAAAACAGTCCAACGCACAGGAAGCGAGAGATGGAGGGAGAATGCAACTGCAGAGGCGAAAATCACCGGGGCCATTCGTGCACGATATGGCGAGATTCGTAGCACTGATCGTAAGATACATTGCTCGTGTATTTACTTCATCGCTCTGAGATTATGTGCATGCCCAAATTTAACGCATTTAGGCGTTACAGAGCGCACGTACGTCGGAGTGCTTTCCTCGAACTCGATGTCATGCGATGCTCGCTTGCAGTTACGAGTTGCGGCGCGCCGAAATAACTGAAACATCTTTTGCATAGTACCCGCAGTTCGCTTTGATGAGTTTCCTACTTTTCTGAAGCGAGGGTGGATTGACGGAAGAAGCTTTCCAGGTACTTGATTTTCATGAAACCTCGTCCCAACACCGACGAAAGAGGGAGGGGGGGGTTATATTGTGGCCTACGCACACTCGCTTGCGCATGGCTATCTCTTCACTGCCCAATTATGGTCCAGGGTGGCGATGAGAGCGCTTGTGGCGGCGTTTTTCGCAGCGTCGCCTGGGCACAGTCTGACGCCTATCAAGAGAGCAAATCAGCTGGCACTCGTGCCCTAAGATGTCTCTTTCCATCAGCAACTTCTTTCACTATCCTCGGATATCTGCCATATAATGCAAATTGTCGCATGGCACATGACGCAGTTTTATACTTTGTAGGCTAAAAGACGTAAGGTATTAAAGTTTTTTCATGAATGTGCCCGATCACGATATTTCGCTCACGTGATGCTTGGTGAAAAATTGAGGAATGTTTTAGAGTATCCCAGTGCGTTTGGCGTGGTCGGTTACCGTGGCATTTATGTGATTGTCAAGGTGTCATTGGCGCCTAGCACAGTGTCTTAGGATGTTGTTGGTCTTTGTAGCTTCGTGAGACCGCAAGGACGATTATGCCTCTTCCGTACTCGGATACACCTATGAATCACTCGCTTTTAAGGCGAAAGCCTTTAATGTTTCATGCTCACGTCCGGCTGTGTCCGTCCGTGCGTCCGAACCCTGGCATGGTGCCAGCTGGTCGCCGGGGTGCGCAAACGGACGCCGGTCGCGTCGGACTCTACAGCGCTCGCACTTTGCTTGCGTAGCGTCGCTGTGCCCAGCGTTTGGAATCTTCTGACCGACGCCGTCTGAATGGACACAGGCGTTCGCGGAACACACTTTGGAATTTGCAATGGGTCCGTCAATGTAAGCGCTGGAACGCTGATGGCGTTCGCGCGATGCTTCAAAGCGCGACAAAATACGAACGCATGTGAACGGAGGAAGATTAGTCTCACGTCTCGCTGCGATTCGCCGTAAAAAATTTAAAAAAGAAATAAATAAGCACACATTCCGTTTGTGTTATCCCACTGAGAGTGTAAAAGAAAAAAATTGACGGCAGATCCACGAGGTGAATGATGATGAGATTGGGCGAAGCTCCTGGAAGTAATCATCGGTTAAACCGTGAAATTTCTTCCGTTAATTCGCCCGATAAAAATGACGTGAAACGATTGATTAAATGTTTTATCAAACTTTTATTGCTGGTTTCCGTTGTCCTTTCATTATGACCGCTTTGTGGTCGGTGAAATGTAAGCTAAGTGGTTCTTGCACTGGTTGCAGCGGCATCCTTATCCATACGAGCACACACCGACGGTAACGATAACCGTCAACTACAAACCTGTATCGCGATATGGATTTGATTATAAGACCATTGCTTTAGAAAACACCTGGCGTCTTTCGTTAAGCAGCTGGCGTCTTTTCGTTTTGCTTTAGAAACATCTGGCGTCTTTTCGTTTTGCTTTTAGAAAACATCTGGCGTCTTTCGTTGGTTTATTTCATCAATCAACGGCGTTTTGAACAAAATTTTTATTGTTTAATCACGCACAGGAGAAATGCCAATGGCTGCTAATGGGGAATGAGAGACAGAAGAATTCGGCTTTTAGTTAACGCGCACGCTGCGAATTTTTTATTGTTCAACAACGCACAGGAGAAATCTCCCACCGGCACCACCTTGGAGGTCAAAGCGTGAGACTGGTTACGCACTACGACGAGGGACGAACGGGTGCCGCTTTAAGGAGCTTCGCCCCTAAAAAGAAGTCACAGTTTCGCCACAAGGTGAAGCAATGAATGCGATAGCAACAAATAGGAATGTCAAGCGACGAATGGCAAGCAGGTCGAAACGTGCACCGGCTGCTCACGCACACATGACGCACGAAAACAACACGCACAGGACGAGAAAGAACTAACAACGTTCACAGCTCGACACTTAACGCTCTCCTCAAACAAAAACGACGCACGAAACGTATTCACAGGTACAGACGAGCGCGAACTAACAAGTGTCACAGTTGTTACTTCGCTGTGTTTGAAAAGCGTGTTCTTTTCGCAAAGGGGGGGGACTGCCGCGAGCGAAGTGACCTTCGTGCGCTCGGTAACTACAACGCAATCGTTCCGGCGAAAGCCCTATTCTCCCCCACCACGAGATAAGCGCACGCGCGCGCGCAAGGGCGTCTACCCCCCCCCCCCCCCTTCCGGAGCAAAGTGCGCGAGGCAGGGCGAGGGAGATGAGTGCATGAGCGTGGGCGTCGCAACGAGCGAAGCACCGAGCCACCGAGCTAAGCTCCGCCGAGCGCGGCCTTTGCGCCATCTCGCTGGTAATGCTGGAAACACGCTGAAAACTCGCTGTATATAAATAGCTCCCCGTTTGAACGTTGAAAGACGTGCGCTTTCGTGGCTCAGCGGTTAGCGCCGCGCGCTGCAGAGTGAGAGGTCCCTCGTTGGATGCCGCGCGTCGAAAACATTTTTCTGAATTATTTTTCTTTGTGGCTTTTATAAATATATAGATACATATACGGGACATGACGGCGACGCCAACGTCGACGGCGAAAACCAGCCGGAAGTGTCCATATAATTGATATCGCAATAAAAGACATGGCATAGTCAGTCGAATGGCCACATGCTTTCGCCGTACACACTTTGGAATGTCCAAAGGGTCCTTCAATTTTTTTTAAGGCGAAAGGCTTTAATGCCTCATGCTCACGTCCGTCCGTCCGTCCATCCACCCGTGTCCGTCCCGTCTGTCCGTGTCCGTCCGTCCATTCACGGGCAAGCGCGCGTGAATACGAGCGCGCTTGCCGTATTCACAGGCAAGCGCGCGCTGGCGTTCCAAACGTGCAATCTGCTCGGCGTCTGTGGCGGGAAAGGAAACCATTTGCGATGTAGTGCAACACCCTCTAGACTAGCGAAGGCCTCTTCAGTCCCGGGTGACGTCATCACACTACGACGGGCGTGGAGGATGCGTTCTCAGTAATGCCCATTGCTGCGCGCTGGTTAGTGTACTTACGGAGCGCTGCTAATCAATTCCTTCCATGCCGTCTCCCGTTTCCCGAAAGCACCGACGAAGCAAATCCGTCGTAGTGTGGTGACGTAGGCTCTAGGAGAGGAGGATATGAAGAGACCTTAGCTAGTATAGAGGGTGTTGTGTAGTGCCACCCTTTGCCCTCCTCTTTTCCCTCCTCTTCACTCGCACATCTCGCGTCACCCTCACTTCTCTTTTCCTCCTCCTTGCTACACAATACACACGGCTATGCTATTCTTCACCTCGTTCCTCACTGCCATTCTCCTTACCGTCTCATCCAATTCCTTCTCCCTTGCTTACTGTATTATACGTACACGGCTATACTATACCGTACACTATCCTCCTTTCCCTCCTTCTCATCCTCACTTCCCTTCCCCCTTGCTGTACTGAAATACACATGGTCATGCTATGATTTACCCTCCGCTCCTCCTTTTCCTCCTCCTCTCATTTCCCTTTCCGGCACCCTTACAATGCTATACATCGTTTTTCCTGCGTGACGCCATACATGACTATGCTATTCTTTACACTCTCCCTCCTCCTTTCCTTCCTCTTCCTCACTTCCCTTTCCACCCCGCTTGGTATCATGTCTATGCTACACATAGTTTTGCCTGCGTGACGACAAGCGACATGAGAGCCCTGGCTTCCTGCTCGGCCTGGGATTATTGTTTGTGCATAGTTCTCATGTGACGACAACAGAATACGACAGCGTACGACAGCCCAGGCTCCTTAACTGCTCCGAACTTGAAATAAAGAAATACGGGGGAGGGTGGTGTCACGAAGAGCGGGAGAGGTACGCGGCGATGTGCCTTTGTTGGGGCAGCCCAAGCCCCAGGAAAGTTGTTGGAATGAGCCACGCCAGTTCACAACACCGCCCCTTTAGGGCTTCTGATTTTCTGGGTTATTTTAACAGCGAAGCTGCTCGTAGTCGAGGCTTACATTCCGTTGGCAGGGCGCTGGTCACGGTGTCTTGCGGCGCGGCGAGAGTGGGACAGTGATGCGCTGATCTACATCGGCAGTTTTTTTTAAATGCGAAGCATTTCTTAGCGAACTTCGGCGAGTTTGAGCGTATCTATCTATCTAGCTATCTATCTATCTAGCTATCTATCTAGCCGCCTACGACTTTGTGCTCTCCTGGCCGTATCGTTAATGGGATTTATACCAAATTTGGTATGGCATAACATGACTGTATGACGAACACAAATGGCTGGTCATATCAGGAAAATCATGACTAACTTCTCATGAAAACTATGATTTACATGCCACGCTCATGGCGCGCTCGCGGCCGTTTCGTTAGCTTGATATACACCAAATTTGGGATTGAGTGACATGACTGTATGACGAACATAAATGACAAGTGGTAATATGAAAATCATGACTTCATGAGCGACATGACTTGCATTTCACGCTCATAGCGCGCTCGCGGCCGTTTCGTTAGCTTGATATACACCAAATTTGGTATTGATTGCCATGACTGTATGACGAACATAAATTACAAGTGGTAATATGGAAATCATGACTTGTCATGTGCGACATGACTTGCATGCCACGCTCATGGCGTGCTCGCGGCCGTTTCGTTAGCTTGAGATACACCAAATTTGGTATTGAGTGACATGACTGTATGACGAACATAAATGACAAGTGGTAATATGGAAATCATGACATGTCATGAGCGACATGACTTGCATTCCACGCTCATGGCGCGATCGTGGCCGTTTCGTTGGCTTGATATACACCAAAATTGGTATTGAGTGATATGACTCTATGACGAACATAAATGACAAGTGGTAATATGGAAATCATGACTTGTCATGTGCGACATGACTTGCATGCCACGCTCATGGCGCGCTCGCGGCCGTTTCGTTAGCTTGAGATACACCAAATTTGGTATTGAGTGACATGACTGTATGACGAACGCAAATGACAAGTGGTAATATGGAAATCATGACTTGTCATGTGCGACATGACTTGCATGCCACGCTCATGGCGCGCTCGCGGCCGTTTCGTTAGCTTGAGATACACCAAATTTGGTATTGAATAACATGATTGTATGACGAACATAAATGACAAGTGGTAATATGGAAATCATGACTTTATGAGCGACATGACTTGCATTTCACGCTCATGGCGCGCTCGCGGCCGTTTCGTTAGCTTGATATACACCAAATTTGGTATTGAGTGACATGACTGTATGACGAACGCAAATGACAAGTGGTAATATGGAAATCATGACTTGTCATGTGCGACATGACTTGCATGCCACGCTCATGGCGCGCTCGCGGCCGTTTCGTTAGCTTGATTTACACCAAATTTGGGATTGAGTGACATGACTGTCTGACGAACATAAATGACAAGTGGTAATATGGAAAATCATGACTTCATGAGCGACATGACTTGCATTTACGCTCATAGGCGCGCTCTGCGGCCGTTTCGTTAGCTTGATATACACCAAATTTGGTATTGAGCGCCATGACTGTATGACGAACATAAATGACAAGTGGTAATATGGAAATCATGACTTGTCATGTGCGACATGACTTGCATGCCACGCTCATGGCGTG
The DNA here is from genome assembly GCA_030522465.1 of Rhipicephalus appendiculatus. NCBI lineage: Eukaryota > Metazoa > Arthropoda > Arachnida > Ixodida > Ixodidae > Rhipicephalus > Rhipicephalus appendiculatus. The sequence goes on along the minus strand of JALIZH010019759.1, from coordinate 6,239 downwards.
CTCGCGGCCGTTTCGTTAGCTTGATATACACCAAATTTGGTATTGAGTGACATGACTGTATGACGAACGCAAATGACAAGTGGTAATATGGAAATCATGACTTGTCATGTGCGACATGACTTGCATGCCACGCTCATGGCGCGCTCGCGGCCGTTTCGTTAGCTTGATATACACCAAATTTCGTATTGAGTGACATGACTATGACGAACATAAATGACAAGTGGTAATATGGAAATCATGACTTGTCATGTGCGACATGACCTGCATGCCACGATCATGGCGTGCTCGCGGCCGTTTCGTTAGCTTTATATACACCAAATTTGGTATTGAGTGACATGACTGTATGACGAACATAAATGACAAGTCGTAATATGGAAATCATGACTTGACATGACTTGCATTTCACGCTCATGGCGCGCTCGCGGCCGTTTCGTTAGCTTGATATACACCAAATTTGGTATTGAGTGACATGACTGTATGACGAACGCAAATGACAAGTGGTAATATGGAAATCATGACTTGTCATGTGCGACATCACTTGCATGCCACGCTCATGGCACGCTCGCAGCCGTTTCGTTAGCATGATATGCACCAAATTTGGTATTGAGTGATATGCCTGTATGACGAACATAAGTGGCAGGTGGTAACACGAAAATCTTGGCATGCATGTCATCTACAATGCCATTTACATGCCACGCTCATGGTGCGCTTGCGTCCAGTTCGCTAGCTTGACATACACCAAAATTGGTATATCGCGACGTGACTGTATGACGAACACAAATGACAGGTCGTAACATGTAAAACACGACATGCAAATTATGTAATACATGATTTGCTCCTTCCTGGCTGCTTCGCATTACATCGATTCCCACAGTGAGTGGGATCTGCCGGCTTTTTTCTCTCTCTCGCTCTCTCTCTCTCTTTTTTGCGAACAACAAGTACTGACGATGCGCATTGACTGCAGCACATTGTGTTTCTACCTTTTGGTTCACTTCTTTACCCAAAGTGCAGTGTTGAAACACAAGCCGTATTCCGAGACAACCGCACTCGGCGACAGCGCCACTTCGCCAGCCGTTGAATGCCGCGTGTGCAATTATCAAAGCGGCAACCTACCCGCTGTTCTCCAACCTGCCAATCAGCGCGCATTGAAAGTGATAGATATCTCAAGAATGATCGTCTTCAAATACGGCCCCAGAAATAAACTGAACCAAGCACCAGCAAGCCAAGAACTGAGGTCGACGGCAAGGACAGCCGTACGGCTCGAGCATCAGTGTACTAGTTGCCAGACACTGCTGGTTTCCCCGCTAAAGCTGCAGCGTTTCACCGCCAAAATCCCGATGTAGAAAACGGCTAAGGACTATCCGTCCGCGAGCCGCGCGTGCGAGACGCGGATGAGGAGAATCAATAGTAGTAGTGCACGGGAACTGTTGGAAGCATATCATATATCAACTAGAGGTGACGCGTGTGTTAGCCAGTCTTCTGTTTCGCTACTGCATGGTGAGAGGAGATTCTTGCGCGGGTTGATGTGATATGACTGTGACAATGCGATTAGCGTTGTAACCACGTGATGTGTGGCGCATATATTGACACGACGAAAATTAAAGTTAGTTGAAAGTTTGCGCTAGCCCGTGTTTCCTGAGTCCGTGTCTGTTTTTTGTGTATGCGCATCAATATTTTTTTCCTTCCATGAGGAGAATCACTGGTGAGAGGTCACGAGACGCACCGTCCGCCCTTCCAAATCCGGATTCAGTCCGTCGTCTGAATGAACCATAGATACGGTGCAGTGGGTGCCCTATTAAGGCGAAAGTCTTTAATGTCTCATGCTCACGTCCGTCCGTCCTTCCCTCCGTCCGAGCCCTGGCACGATGCCAAGTGGCCGCTGGGGCGCGCAAACTGACGCCGGTCGCGTCGGACTCTACAGCGCTCGCGCTTTGCTTGCGTAGCGTCGCTGAGGCCAGCGTTTCCAATCATGCAAGGAGGGAGACGCGCGCATCCGAACACACTTTGGAAGCTTTCGCCGAACACACTTTGGAATGTACAAAGTGTCCTTCACTTTTCTTTCTCTTTCCTTACGGTTATGGACGACTCAGGACGGGTCGTCACAGAGTTAAGGCGGATCCTATGTAACCCGTCGATGACATAGACGCCGTCACGCGACGCTTCGTGAGATCAAACGTTACAAATATTCTCAATGAAAACGACCAGCCATTTGAGGTACGTGCCCAAGAGGACCTAATGCGTGGGATTTTTTTTTATTGAAGTGCTTCGTTTTACCAGGAAGCCAAGTGAAATTAATCGAATCAAGGAAATAATGATAAGTCCCTGTGTCGAAATCTTGCTCCAGCAGACATCCATTGACCCAGTACTCACTACCTTGAGCCTCCGTCTTCACCTGTTGTGTCTATACATTGTTCAGACATACACAAATTGTGTAAGCTTATATCTGAGTATTTACCTTTATAATCCCCTTGTACCGAAGCTTTCACAATTCAGAGCAGTGACAGAACACACAACATAGGGGAGGGACGATGGAAGGAAAAGGAAAGGGACCCGATGCAAACTCTTCGCGATCCCCCGAAGCTTTCCGAGCGTTAATGCCCCGCATGACTTGGACGCGTTTACTGTCTCGATGACGAAGCCCGTACGTCGTTGAACTTGAGCGTTGTAAAGCTCGACGTGTAACGATTTGACGAAACGACGAAGCATAAGTCGCACTTGAGGAACGTCATAACAACATTCCTCCCATTTCGACTGGCCGGCGGTCGCCAAGGCTGGCGGCATAAATAAAAAAACATAGTTGATCCCCCCTGTCATAGGAATCGGTATAACACGAAAGTGAAACGTGTCCTTATAGAAGTGGTTGAATGTTTACTGTACATTGATATAAAAGAGCTTGCACAATGTCTATCGGTGTTTGACAGTTATAGCACCGTTTAACGTGGATGCATCCACGTTGACGCTTGGCGGCACACTGTATCCCAACGACTAACGTCTATGAGCAATGATTAAACAAACCCTTGTGGTCATATATGTTTGTGGTAGCTGTACGGGGAGAGCGGAATCAGAGCAAGCGGTGTGACAGCCAGAAGAGCATCGCTGATTGGACGCCGAATTTGGGCTAAGGTTGCCTGCTCGCGGTATGAGAGTTTATGATGAGGAAACGTTTATTAAAGGGATTGAACACCACTGCCCGACCAGAGGGAAACCCAACGCGCGTCGCGTTTTCCCCGCTGGCCGCCTGCGATTTTTCGCGGGGCGAGTATATAGGTTGGGAACGCGGAGTTACGGCCACGCTAAGCACTCGCGCGTCGCAGAGCTGCCTTTGGTATGGATGGATGCAATGAGCAATGCCGACGCTGTGGGTAAGGTCGCCACCTGGCAGTGTGTTAATGCGTCGACAAAATTGCACTTTTCCTATTCGAAACGCACCGAATGAGACGGACGCGTAGAAACGACGCTCTGAAGAAACTAACCGTGGCTTTCACAGTTATGATGCATTTCTTCATTTCAGCAAGAGCACTGTGAGAACACAGTGGTAGATATAAAAGACGCGTTTTTAATGCCTACGGAGTATGTGACAGTGGCGCAGTGGATAGCGTGCCCGGCATCTTTCCTTGCGGACCAAGAGGTCGTAGGTTCGACTCCAGGTGACGGAACTTTTTTAAATGCAAGTGCATTTCTTAGTCGGGCTATGTCAGGCATCCGGCGTTGTCCGCGGCAGTGTCCGCGCGCCGGCAGGTGTTATCTCTCCGCTCTCACTCCCTCTCCCATAGCAACAGCTGCGGGCGCGCGCGCTTATCCTCGCCCCTAGCAACCGGAGCATGTGGTGCGAGAGAGTGTAGGAGAGGGCAGGTGCAGTGCTTCGCCGCTCCTTCTCTCGCCGTTCGCTTTCTCTCCTCCCTGCGCCCCACTCTCCCGTCCGCTCGCGCCTCACTCTCGACCGTTCGCTGGCTGGGCGCCTCTCAAGGGCATGATGAATGTGTAAATAAATTGTTACGGTACAAATCCTCGTCTCGTCATTAATTTACGCCATTAAAATTACTACGCCGTGTACTCTCGGCGCAAGAAATGCATTCGCATTTCCTCACGATTCCCTTCGGGGAGGTGGGGGGCATTTTTTTCCTTGTATTCTGATCATGTGTATTTTTTCGACGTCATTTCCGTGACCAAAATACGTCACTGAAATCTTGGTGGAACCCGGCATAAAACACTTTCATGTTAAAAAAGGTCACAGTTTCGCCACAAGGCGAAGCAATGAATGCGATAGCAACAAATTGGAATGCCAAGCGACGAATGGCAAGCAGGTCCAAACGTGCAGCGCACTGCTCACGCACACATGACGCACGAAAACAACACGCACAGGACGAGAGCCAACTAAAAACATTCACAGCTCGACACTTAACGCGCTGCTCAAACAAAAACGACGCACGAAACGTATTCACAGGTACAGACGAGCGCGAACTAACAAGTGTCACAGTTGTTACTTCGCTGTGTTTGAAAAGCGTGCTCTTTTCGCAAACGGGGGGACTGCAGCGAGCGATGTGACCTTCGCGCGCCCGGTAACTACAACGCTACCGTTCCGGCGAGAGCCCCATTCTCCGCCACCGCCAGATAAGCGCGCGCACGCACGGGCATTACCACCCCCCCCCCCTCTTAGGGTAAAGTGCGCGCCGGAGAGCTAGGAGCGCCTGAGAGCGCGCGTCGCGACGAACGGGTAAGCCCCGCCCAGCTAAGCCCCGCCGAGCGCAGCCTTTGCGCCATCTCGCTGGTAATGCTGAAAACACGCTGAAAACTCGCTGCATATAAATAGCTGGCCGTTTGAACGTTGAAAGACGTTCGCCTTCGTGGCTGAGCGGTTAGCGCCGGGCGCTGCAGAGCGAGAGGTCCCTGGTTCGATGCCGCGCGTCGGAAACATTTTTTCTGAATTATTTTTCTTTGAGGTTTTTATAAACATATAGATACATATACGGGACATGACGGCGACGCCGATTGCGAAAACCAGCCGAAAGTGTCCATATAATTGCTATCGCAATAAAAATTACACCATCTCCCGCTAAAGAGAACCATGTGTAGATGCGAAGCGGCGGGCGCTAACGTTTACACTGGCTGCGGCGTTGACGCTGGCGCTCATCGCAGCGTTGTGCAGGAGAGAAACCTGGGGAGGCGCAAAGCACGCAGTGATGGACCGGTGTTTCCTACTGGAACATGCCAATCGCTGCTAGTGGGCAATGAGAGACAGAAGACTCCGACTGGACACAGAGACCCGCAGTCCGCTTTTAGTTAACGCGCACGCTGCGAATTTTTATTGTTCAACAACGCAAAGGAGAAATCTCCCACCGGCACCACCTTGGAGGTCAAAATCCAGTGCCATATATATAGGGTGGTGGATAGTGAACGATTGTGCAGCTCGAGCAGTCGGTTTTTAGGGGCGAAGCTCCTTACAGCGGCACCCCTTCGTCCCTCGTCGTAGTCGTAGTGCGTAACCAGTCTTACGCTTTGACCTCCAAGGTGGTGCCGGTGGGAGATTTCTCCTGTGCGTTGTTGAACAATAAAAAATTCGCAGCGTGCGCGTTAACTAAAAGCCGAATTCTTCTGTCTCTCATTCCCCATTAGCAGCCATTGGCATGTTCCAGTAGGAAACGTTAGTAGAAGTAGAAGTGTTAAAAGCCGACTTCTGCTGTCTCTCATTCCCAGTAGCAGCCATTGTTTACCTCCAAGGTAGTGCCTGGTGAGATTTCTCCTGGGCGTGATTAAACAATAAAAATTTTGTTCAAAACGCCGTTGATTGATGAAACAAACCAACGAAAGACGCCAGATGTTTTCTAAAAGCAAAACGAAAAGACGCCAGATGTTTCTAAAGCAAAACGAAAAGACGCCAGCTGCTTAACGAAAGACGCCAGGTGTTTTCTAAAGCAATGGTTTTATAATCAAAACCATATCGCGATACAGGTTTGTAGTTGACGATGCTCGTTGCCGTCGGTGTGTGCTCGTATGCAAGAACCACTTAGCTTACATTTCACCGACCACAAAGCGGTCATAATGAAAGGACAACGGAAACCAGCAATAAAAGTTTGATAAAACATTTAATCAATCGTTTCACGTCAATTTTATCGGGCGAATTAACGGAAGAAATTTCACGCTTTAACCGATGATTACTTCCAGGAGCTTCGCCCAATCTCATCATCATTCACCTCGTGGATCTGCCGTCAATTTTTTCAACCAAGAAACTCGCTAGCAGA
>JALIZH010019758.1:0-10624 GCA_030522465.1 Rhipicephalus appendiculatus | reverse complement strand
CTAAGAAATGCTTCGCATTTAAAAAATCTACGACCCATCCACTCCCTGAAGGTTGTGCAATGATCCCTCTAACGTCATTTCTTGTCGTGGCCCTTGTTGCCCACAGCAGTGGCGGCAACCCTTCATTCCCCTCGTTGCCTCTGGTTCCCGAGTAGGCATCTCGGAGTCGTCGGGTCTCCGCTGGCGCTTGGCCTCCACTTCACGAGCTCGCAATGCTGCGTCTTCGGCATGGCGACGTCGATATGCGCGAGTCTATGCGATTGCCCAGTGATATGACGAGTGGCAGGAGAGTGTGTGAGTCTATATGATTGGCTACCTTGATCGGGTGATGTCATGAATCCTCCGTTAGATTTCAAATGCACGCGCACTTCATTTGTCAAAGCGAGCTCAAGTGGCCGGCTGACTCAGGCGGTGGCGTTTAAGAGGGGACGCCTTGTACTGTCTAAGTTACACGAAAATTTCGAAAATATCCTTCATGTAACCCGCCTGTTTATCGCATTGATAACTCTGTACTAGACGCAGAGTAGCCTGGTAAAAGTATGTTGGCGTTCCCATAACCAGAATTTTTTTTCCCGCGAGAACCCAGATTAATTCCTTTGTTATATGCCTAATCGCATGTTAGCTTACTGACGCTGCAACTTTCCAAAGGCACCATCGTCTCTTAAATGGATATTATGTAAGTTGCTTCTAAGGACTAAGATTCAATAAGCACGCGCTTTGTGTTATAATTTCGTACTAACCAATCAGAATTAGTACAAAACAGTAGTGCACGTTTAATCCTCTTGAATCGTTTCGTTTCTCAAGTTTATCATTCATGAAATTAACTTTCTATCTTCCCAACCTCGCCATTCGTAGAAGAGCGCTTTGTTTGTCGTCATTTCACAAGATTTTTCATAATCCACTCTTGGAAGATCAGCGTTATGGTCAGCTCTTTCGCTCATTTATCTTGTACTGAGCACAAGAGTTCAAGTACCCTTTTCTCAAAGCTTCTTTGCTGATTAACATCAGCCGAAGATGGCCAAGAAATGGAACCACCTGCCCACCTGCGTCTTCACCATTCTGAGCGAATTAGAATTTAAACCAGCTATCTACGATTATTACTGTATGTACTAGCCTCGAGCAATCATTACTAGCCATGCATCGTGTTTTCAATCACTAGTCCCTCTGTACCGCCTTCAGTAATTGAAGGTACTAAAATGAGTAAATAAATCGAAAGCGGTTATAAGCAGGACTCTGTAATCTGGCCAAGCTGCTTTCATGGATCGTCGTTGAAGGTTTCGCCTTCAGGTGTTCTTAACGATAGTGTAAGGGACCCCTAAATATCTTTACTGTCACGCATACACAATCCGCATATCCATTTCGTCGAAAAAGTTTGCATACAAGAGGCGTTCACGCACAAGTGCCCTTGGCGACACGCCTTCCGTAAGGCATCCCTTGCTGTCGTTGCATAGAATAATCGTAATGCAGCGATGGGTGTCTCCCGATTTCTCTCCGCTTCCACCAGTGCGTTTAGATGAGTGGCAACATGGCTATGCATTTCAGTCGACCGTTCATTTTTCGTAGCAAAAAAAAAAAAAGAAAAAAAAAGCGGCGCAAGAAGCTTCAGGCCTAAACATGAACTGATATTTTCTTTGCTTGCTATGATGCTTATAGGCGCTGACCAGAGTGCTTTGTTGAAACGTGTGTCACACTGATAGTGAAGAAAGAGGAGAAGTCGGCTACCTGGCAAAAGAATCATTAGAGCCCCTCGTTGGTGTGTAGCCCACAGCAAATATGCGTGAGTTATACGACGGGTGTGAATTTAGCTTGACCTGGCGGTTCGCGCAACGGTCTGCTGATATTCTCCTATATTTCCTGTGGTTATAAATTATAGCCAAGCTTGCTGCAGCAGATATTCGCGTTAACAAATACTCGGGCACAGAGGGCATAATTTCAAGCAAACACATAAGGGCAATTGTTTTACGCCACTGATATTTTTCGGAAGAGTTCATCACTTGTTCATGTCATTTCATTTGGTATGTTCTGGTTGAAAATCTTCATTAGTGCGCGCGTTAAGACGACGCAAGAGTTGCGGCAGCTAGCAATGCAGCGAACATTGCTCGACGCTTACATTTCTTTTTAAAGGGCCCCTCACCAGGTTTGACAATTTTGAGCTGACGAGCGCAATTGATACACTGAGCGTTCACGATCACGTCTGCCAAAATTTGCAACGCTACGCGCCGCGGAAATGGGTCAAATTTCAAGCTGAACGCTGCTTGCCCTTCCTTTCGCGTGCTCGCGCGTAGAGAATGAGGGGATGACGTACACGGCGGAATGGCCCTACGTAGACGGCAGTGCTGTGACGACGGTCCTCTACGTTGACGGCTGTGCACTGACGTCGACAGCAGTAGTACGTGACACTGCGAAAATTATTTGACAGGACGTGTGTAGTTTGTGGAATCTGTTGCTTGAATAGATGAATAAAACTTGAGAGAAATAATGAGACGCACAAGGGGAATGTCTGCGTCTTTTTCATTTTTTGTTCAGTGAATTGCAGCGATATGCGAGGCTAATGTGCCTCCGTTTCGCATGCGTTCGTGTCCCCGCGGTTAGCGCATTGAGGAGACGCCAGCCCTGGAAACGAAAGTGATGTCCTGGCGCATTCGAGCACTCAATGTGCTCATTTATTCTAGCGCGTCCAAGTAAACGTAAATGCAACACTGGCTCATGATACCGCCACTCTCGTGCCAGTGAAAAGTGAAACGAACGCGCACCGAGGCATCCATCCCACAGAAACAGGCAATAGACCACAAAATAACGCTGGTCAACAAAACAACGCCGCACGCGTGCTCGAGAGCTGGGCTTCCTCGGCCACGTCATGCACACGTGACCTTGCGTGCCATGACGTGTTGCTCTCGCTCGGACGGCGGAGGAGGTAGGGAAGAGATTTGGCTTGCGAAGGCTACGCGGGCCGAGCGGCAAGGGTTTCGAGCTCGCCTCCTCGCATCATGGTTTCGCGCCGCATCAAAATATCGGTTTTCTCAGCGCCTAATGAACCGATTGAAAAAATTCTTTTGGCATAATGCTCCTCATCGGACACACAACAATTGCCAGCGTCTAACTAAAATTTGTTATGGGGCCTGGTGAGGGGCCCTTTAACGAAGAAAGGATAGTCACACTCGACGTTATTGGAGTGGCTGGCGACCAATACAGTCGTCTACCATTGAAGCGAGCGCCCCTGTCGGAAGCGGAACTGTATGCGTCTGTTTGATGACTAACTTCGAACATCGCGGCTCAAAAGATTTGTCTCCCGCTTGAGTGGCCCATCTAACCAAAAGAGGCCCTGGGACTTTATGACACATTTAAGAAGTGGCGCTTAGCCTATTTCACTAAACAGCTAGAATTCTATCAGGGTGGTTCTGCCATTTCGGTCGCTTTAATGTGAGAGCATTAATCGAAACAATCTAGCTAAATTTCCGTCAGACGTTATTACTGTCCCACCATCGCTGGTACATAAGCGCTTCTCACGTGGAGGATTGGACAGGTTCCAGAGCCTGCAAAATGCATTGGACTAACTATCCAGAAATCGAACGAGTCCGGCGTGCACTGTGCGCTGTATAGCGTCGGTAGTGGAATCAGATGAGTTGCTGGCTGGCACAGCTGGTGTAAGTTCTGCGGACAGGCAATATAAACACTCTGGGGTTGCCCCTTATTGCTAAGCATGTTAGCAGGTGTGAATTGAATTAGGCAAAAGTAACGGTTAAGATGGCGCTATTGAAAAGCTCACTGGGCGCCTGCTGTCATTCTACCCAGTAACAGTGGCCTCAACTTGTCGAATCCAATTTTCAGAAGGTTACGCTTACGTTCCAGAAGGTTTCAGATGGGTTTAATATTACCTTACGAAGAGGAAACAAAGCATCCCTATGAATTCCTGTTCGTCAGAAAAACTGAGCGTTTTTTTGTGGACTGCCACAAGGGTCGGTATTAGCATCCATGGTATTATCAAATGCAGCTCACCTCCTACCGCTGAAAATTTCCTGCAGACCACATTTCATGAAGCATCGACTTGTAAAGCCCTGCACTGGCAGTTATGGCATTTCTCATCGCGCGCCAGAATTGCAAGTCATCTGCTTAGTGCAGTGCAATCACTCGCTCCACTGCGAAGCATGGCACTCAGAATCTTCACAGCACTAATTTGATCATTCTACCCCGGAACAGCCGCTTCAACTTGTCGCCCACCAGAATATTTGGACCAAATTTTAGAAGGTTGCGCAAGCGCAAGATATCTGTGTTATAATTGATCGTATGTCCCATGAGAGGAAAAAAATCACAGCATATCCACGCAGTGAATGATGATGAGTGGGCGAAGCTCCGGAGGTTCATCGGTAAACCGCGACTCTTCCGTGAAATTCGCCCAGTACATCATCAAAGACGTGATGGTGGTTGGTTGCATGTGGTCAAACGATATGCATGTGAGACCATATCGTGATGCCATGTGTTGTATGGCATCGCAATCTTCATCGTCATCAGCGTCATCGTTATGACGCATAGTGGGTACATTCCATGTGGTGTGCCGTGATGGCAGCGTCATCGTCATCACACAGGGAGATACTGCTGGTTACGCAGGTGGCTACTACGTACTACAAACTACAGGGGACGCACGACCCACGGCATAAGGAGCTTCGCCCCTAAAAACAAATTCCCTGATAAGAATAACACACGGCACATTGAAAGTTCAGGAGCTGCACAAGAGCAAACATCGAAATGACTCCCAGTGAGAAAAAAGTTTTTTTTTTCTGCAGGTTTATTTAAAGGAAACCTCACCTTGGTTATTCAGTTGCACGGGTACGTGAACGACTTGTGGTGTCGATGTATGCGTTGCAATAATCAACGCATGTGTTGCAATAATAAAGAATGATTTGGAGGGCGTCATATTCAGTACCTGAAAATGCTGGCAATGGAAAAGCAACAAAAAAAGACAGTAAATGCGCTGACATCTAACTGGCGTTATGTGAACGATATTCTATTATTCAAAATGTACGGCTGCAAGATTCCTTTGTTTTAACCTGTACGAAACAAGAGCAGAGTACATAGGATGGGAATGGGTAACCTCTCTCATCAGTCGACCCACTCAAGGTCTAGATCAACCCGTTATAAAAGTCATGACACGATCGCCATAATAAATTCTGTGTCCATTCTGACTAATAGAGGGGAGCGAGGAGCCAACTGACATTTTTCTACTATCATTTTTTTTTTGTATGGACGCAGGGGAAACAGTCGGTAAAAGCGTCTATAAACGCGACAAAGTGTGTCGGTTATTTCCCATTCCTCACAATGTTATTTTTAAGAGCGGAGCTGTTTACGCTTGGCTCAACAAGCTTACGCTCAAGAAGACTGTTAGCAGGAATAGACAAAAACCGAAAGTCCCTTTCCGTGCGATTATCACACTGACACTGCGAACGAACCTAATAAATGAGGTTGAATTGCTGCTATTTTTTATCTATTCAAAGCGTTTGATGTTGTTCCTCATGGTGTCCTAATTACCAAGCTTCATCCTTATGGTATTGATCGAACTACTGTATTCCCTCACTAAGAGGTAACAAAGCGTCACTGTGGATTCCTGTTCGCCAGAAAAAGTCAGTTTCGCCGCAAGGGCGAAACAATGAATGCGATAGCAAGAAATTGGAATGCCACACGAAGAACGGCAAGCAGCTCGATACGTATATCGCCCCGCTGAAGCACAATGAAGGACGCTCGACAAGAACGCGCAGGTATGCACACGACAAGCGTGAGCTAACAACTTTCACAGCTGTTACGTCTTTGTGTTTCAGAAACGCGCTGCAAGTGCCCAAAATGCAGAACACGGCGGGTTTTGCATTTCAAGTTGCACAGATTCAAGTGACACATTTCGTACTTCTTAAGGCATTTGGCCAACACTGGAATTGATGCAGAGTGTTATGCGTGTAGCGCCCTTGTAATTATAATTTATATGACTGATATACAAGTCTATTCACCCGGGTGTACGTGTACATTTGTTCGCAGGCGACTGCTTCATATATAAGCCAGTACACGATCATGCAGATCAGCTGACGCTAAATGAATCTTTAGGTTACTTTGAAGAATGATGCAAGGTACAGGGTATGAGGCTAAACAGTACTCAGCCTTAATAAAAAAAAAATACCGCTTGAATTCGCGTATACACTAGGCAATGCCACATTAACTAGCACTTCGCGTATAAAATATGGGGGGAGGGGGGGGTAATTTTGACGAACAACTTATGTTGGGAAACCTACGTTTACGAAATCTGTCGGTAAGCTCATGGAAAGCTGACATTGCTTAATCGTGAAGTGCGCGGAGCACCAACATCTGTCAAATTGAAAGTTTATAAATGCTTAGTGCGACCTGCCTTAAAGGAGCAGTGACATCAACTTTACGCATATCGCGTTTTTTGCGTCAACGTGTAGTTACCGATCCCCTAGTAACGATTCAGTACTGATAATGCAACAGAGGGACGATTTAATATATGTAATAATGATTACTATGACCAGTATCGGACGCAATTCAAAACGGGAGCAAAGCCCGCCAATTTTCAGCGCTGCCAGCGCTGCCAAGCGGTCACCTCCCGCTGTCACGCCCCATCTGATCACGTGGCCACACGAAATGGTGACGCGTGTTTCAGCTGACACTTCGTCTGCTCAGCGAGCACGTGTAGGCATGCGGCGCGCACGTGTCTTCGCCACCACCATCGTCGTCGCCGCCGTCAAGAGCGTCCAGAACCGACGATGAAAAAAACTGAGGAATATGGAATCGCTGCGATTCGCGGCGTGGCGAATCATTTACGGTTCGATCCTCTTCAGAGTAGTGATTCTGATATCGACGCCGGACCGAGCAGCTATACGAGGAGGCAGCTCGAGACGCACACTTGGGCCATGCTAGCTGGCAGACATGTCACAACTACGCATATGAACGCTGCGTGCGTGTTTGAAATGATATTTCGGTGAACCATACGTTGTGTCCTGGTGCACTTTGATCGGTTATTGTCGTGTTTGCGTCTACCTAAGCATAACCAATGTGGAGTAATAACTGGTCAGTTAGTGAATGTCGCCATGTGTTTCAATTGTAGTGTATACTGCTCACACACTCAAACGCGACAAGAAAACAGGTATAAGGCGGAGGCCTGGCGTTTCGATTCCGTGAGCGCGTTGTGGAGTAGCGTTTCGCAATGGTGCACCAAACGTTTCGCTTTTTTCTGTTACTTCAAGAGCGCGATTGCAGCGCACATCGGTTCCACGGCATGCTGCACGTAATGCGATGGAGATCGTAGCTTTAATCACATACGCGCTCATGACTCTACGACAGATCACCAGAAGCGGCACAACGAAAACGCAGGATTCACACGAACGCGCTGCACGAACCAAACAAAACAAAACCAGCGACGCCGTTGCCAGGCAGCCTGGCGTCGCCGCCAGGCGGTGCCACAAGTAGGCACCACAATGACAACACTAAACTGGTGGACGTCAGCGTTGCTTGCGCATCGTCACACAGCGCCTGAGGCGCAAGCTGAACACGTCAAAATAGTGTCGATGTTGCATGGCATGAGCGCGGTTGAGCCTTTGCACGCTCTTTGCGCTCGATTTAGAAGAACTTCTACGTAACAGACGCAATTCATACTTCGCTAAAAAATTTCATGCATACCAAGCAATCGAGTGAACGCCACATCTCGAGTTTGAAATTTGATGTCACTGCTCCTTTAAAGGACACTGTAGAGAAATAATGAATCGATTTAGGTTTATGAATAGTACTCTCCGAATTTTAATGCCATGAATTTCACCATCATAGGTTTATCAATAGAGAAGGAAATCAAGTTTAAAGTTTCGTTCTCAAAGTTCGCTCCGAAAGAGGCACGCGTGACGTCACGAAGTTTACAGTGTATTTATCGTATTTCGGCGCTATTGGCTCTACAAAATTTCCTTAAACTTGCTATGTTAAGTCTATGGCCCCCCTCAGAGGACAATGTATTTCATTTTTACTGATTAGAAACTACGTAGGCCCTAATAGGCGCCGTGAAGATATGTGACGTCATGGCGAATGGTGCGGAAACTTCAAGGTGGCGTCGCCACCCACATTTTTTGTTGCGCGTTTGTTCGCTTACTGAGCGTCTTCTCACCGCCAGCGTGTTGTTTTCGGTTTGTGAAAGAGTAGCATACTAGGACAAGAAAAATCGTTTTGCTCTTTAGTGTCCCTTTAAAGCACGCAGATTCAGTTTGGAGCACCCACCAGAACTATCAATAAGCGCTTTTAGCTGACCGTATTTCGCCTCCCGCTCCGCTCAGCCAGCCGGTGGTGGGGCCACTGCGCATGCGCCAGACGGTCAGCGCTGAGCGTGTGACCGGACCGTCGCCATGCCGTCGCCGCGTTTGTGCACTGATGCACTGAACGCGCTGCCTCAACGCCGCGCGTTTGAAACGCGTTTCATGCGCTGATGGCGTTGCGCTTCACTTGACCGAAAGACGCTTGGCTAAAACCTACAACGCGCGTTGCGCTCCGGTAACGTTGAGCGTTTGAGGGGAGCGGGAACGGACCGCAGAATCGGTCAGCTAAAAGCGCCTAATAAACTGGAGAGAACACTAAAACTAGCGGCTCGGTTTTCCTTTTCGGATTAATCAAGAAGGAGCAGTGTTATCCACTGACAGTTAATCGACTGACACTAAACCATCGCAGAATCATATGGAAGTTAAAAGTTATTTATCGGCTCTCTCATGGCCACTTTAGATTAAATCGCTGTGCAAACATACCCTGCCTCACCAGACATTCCCTTCGAACGAGTGACAGTAGAATGCTGAGGCAATCCGTAAGCCGCATCAACTCATATAAGTACTCGTTATTTCCAGCCGCCATCAACTATTAGAATAAGTTACCTGAGAGTGCTGTTCCCTCTGCTTCAGTAGACTCATTTCTTAACATTATAGCAGAGTTGCCAGTTCTGCTCATAAGAAGTGGATCTGGGCTTCTCTTTTCGCCGAGTCTCTTCTAGAATTTTCCAGTCGCCTGTCGCGGCCTTTAGGCTAATTGGCATTTTTCCAGCAAATATAGTTATTTCAGTGATCATCGCGTTCAGCAATAGCGCGTCTGTCGAAGACTGAGTAGTTGAGTGTTGAAGTAAAACGTGTGCTGGGGGAATCAACGGGTAACGGTAATCATGCACTGGCAAACGTGCATTGAACCGAATGGAGACTACCCTGGAGACGTTGTTGCTACATTTCAATGTTGAATTTCGTTGTTTCTTGCATGACCACCGTTGTTGCCTGTAGCAACAGAAGTGTTGTGCTGCTAAGCACGTGAGCGATGGTCCAATTCCCGGCAGAGAGGAAGGGAACAGTTAGGAGGGAGCATTGCGCAATGCGACAGAAAGAAAGAACGAAATGTAATAGGGGAGGCACGCACACGCTAACGTTCGCTGGCCACATTCTTCCCGACAGGGGAAGCAGTGCTAATTTGTTTTGCACTGATGGGAAAGGTTCCTAGCTTGGGAAAGACTCCTAATGTCCTTATACTGAATAACATCGTTAGGCTCGATAGCAAACCGCGGCCGGAGGCACTTTCTCAGAGCCTGCGGTCGTAGCGTAGCCAGAATGTTTTACTTGCGGTAGGGATCTGAACCATATTTAATTACGTGCGTTCATGCGTGCATACAAATATGCATAACTGCACTATTTTGGGAAGGTTCGGGACCACTGAACACGCCCCCTCCTCCTAGCTACGCCAGTGGCGTGCAAAGTACGAAACCATTGAAACTCTGGAAAAGCGACGAATTACGACTGGCAGCGAGACCGAACTGAGTCGGCACCTAGCGGCGAGGGGGACAAAACCCCGTGGTGTGGATGGCTCCTTGCGTCGTCGGCTAGCCACACCGTGCTCGCGTGCGTGCGTACGTCTTGCGCGTCCTCAGAGGGCAGCTTATTCCATTGCGTTAGCACAATCAAGTACTTGTGTGTATGGCTCCTTGATATACATAAGCATTTCGCCTTCCGCGACTAGTATGCACTCCAATAAGTGAGTGTCGGTATGGCGCTAGGTGTAATCATCATACCGTCCATTCGGCAACATCATTTAAATCTGGATGCTACTTTGTCGTTCAAGGACATCACATTGTGCATTGGGCGTCGTCCCAAACGAAAGAGGTACTGAATGTCGAGGTTTTAATGTAGAATTTTCGCGAAAGTTCTCTTAAACTGTTGGCGATTTCAAATCCTTGTGATACCGCAAAGCATAAAGTAGCGTCTGCAAAGGCCGGTTAGCTGTAAAAGAGACCACAAGCCTCACATTTCGGTAGCGGTACACGTTTTCACGCAAACGGAAAACGAAAGTACACAAAATTCTGCGCATCTAATTGCGCAAGAAAATACAGGCTCTCTTTTTCTTCTTTTTGTAGCCGCTAGGCCGATAAGTAAATACGTAATTGGTTTAGTTGCGCAACACTATTTATATTGTGGTGACAGAACAGAAGGTAAACATGTACAAATAAAGCAAGAAAAGAAAACATCGAGCACAGTGTAAAACACGACTGTGAGCGCAGACCAGCACCTCATTCATTCGCAGTAATAGGAACATTGCGGCCGGCTTCGTCCATTAATGTGGGAATGGA
>JALIZH010019757.1:0-12883 GCA_030522465.1 Rhipicephalus appendiculatus | reverse complement strand
ATGTGCGACAACTAACCATGAGAAACTTTTTCTTGGGTCAAAAAACGAACCGTTTTTGTGTTTTATAAGATGATCCGACGTTCTGACGGCGCCCAAAGCAACACTCTTTCAAGGAAGATAGCAGAATGTGTGTACCCATATGTGCAACAAATGAATTCTAGTGTCCAGTATACTGGACATGGTTCTCCTGCGAAAACTATTGTACTTACGGTCTCCTTTATTTTATTTTTTTGCATGCGTTTCAATGGCCTCTTAGGCTAGAAAAGAATATTAACTTTTTTTTCTACCCTAGAAAAAATTAGGGTCGGAAAGGGATATTGCGTGAACTCTGTCTCAATTTCGTGTTCTACAATGCTATATGGTAGAGTGCACATGTGCTCATTCTGTGTGGATGTAATTGACTGTTGCGAGACTGGTAGCCTTTTTTATTCAATGTTCTTCAGTGATAAGCTTTAGACAAGTGCCAACCCCCTATTAAAGGGTGCTTAGATTCATTAAAAATATTTTCCTACGGCGAAAGGGTGTTAGCCGTGGGCATCGTCGAACACCATTATGGGTTCACTACGTATGCTGCCAAGTTGTATAGTGTACTGCGAAATTTCTGGCTTCAACACTTTTGCAGGCAAACAAGACGCTGAAGGCGCTGGCGGTCAGCATGACAAACGCGCACTTGCAGGAAGATATTTCTTCGCTGTTCGAAACAATTCGTCAGATCAACGCCTTCTCTCGCCTGTGGCTTCATTGGAACTATCCTCGGCCGTCGGACTTGTCGAAGAGCATCCTCACGGCCCGTACGATGTCACTTTCCATTAATCTGGATGAGTACGAAGAAGAGGACGCGGCAGGGGCTTTGGGAGCCAATTGCCAGCAATCGCAACCTCCATGTCGCCGTGATTGAATGCAGTAACCAGGTGAAGCCAGCCGTGCTTCACAGACTGGCCGACACTCTCGCAAGCACCAAGTCTCTCAAGAAAGTACCGTTCATTTCTCACGCGCCTTTTTAACTTATCAGCATCATCAGCAGCAGAAATTTCATCAGCTTGACTATACCCACTACAGGGAAAATGCCTGTCGCTTGTTCCGCGAAACAATACGGTCCTGTGCTTGCTACAGTCACGTTATACCCACAAACTTCTTAATCTCCTCGGCCCACCTAACTCTCTGTCTACTCCTGGCGCTTTTGCCGTCTCTTGGAATCGAGTCAGTTACTTTTCATAACCAGCGGTTATCTTGCCTGCGCGCTACAGGTCCTGCCCATGTCCATTTCTTCTTGATTCCAACTATGATGTCCTTAACACCCGTTTGTTACCTGACCCACTCTGCTCTCTTCCTGTCTCTTAAGATTACAGCTATCATTTTCCTTTCCATGGCTCGCTGCGTCGTCATCAATTTAAGTTGAACCCTATCTGTAAGCCTCCTGGTTTCTGCTCCGTAGGCAAGTACCGGGAATATGCAGCTGTTATATACGTTCCTCTTGAGGGATAGTGGTAAGCTACCATTCATGCTTTGAGAATGCTTGCCAAATGTGCTCCACCCCGAACTTATTCTTCTAGTTACTTCAGTCTCATGGTTCGGCTCCACGGTTACTACCTGTTCTAAGTAGACACTCTTTACAGCTTCCAGTGCTTCGCTACATATCGCAAACCACCGTTCTCTTTCCGAGGCTGTTGCACATTACTTTAGTTTTCTGCACATTAATTTTCAGACCTACCGTTCTGCATTCTATGTCTAATTCAGTAACCTTGAGTTGCGGTTCGTAGCCCGAGTTACTCAACAATGCAATGTCATCAGCGAATCGAAAGGTTACTGACGTTCTCTGTACTGACTGGCATCCCTGCGTCTTCCCAATATAGTGCCTTGAACACCTCTTGAAGGTATGTGGTTAATAGCATTGTGTAGATCACGCCTGCTTGTCTTACACCCTTCCTTATTGGGATTCTGTTACTTTCTTTATGAAGGACTATGGTGGCTCGGGAACCACTGCCCTTTCAGCTCAAGGGCTCGAATACTCTCAATCCTGCAAGGCTTGGTGGGCGGTGGAAGTGACAAGGAGATCGGTGGGCGTTGGAAGTGACAGCCGTCCTTTTACTCCTCAGTCGCTGAATGTGAAACTGCTCCCGGGAGCACTAACATACGCGTGAGGGTGCAGAAATGGTAGAGCAGATCGATGCCACTAATAGAAACTCTCGTCGTATAATATTCATACTTATGATTGACAATGCTTAATCAACAATGGAAATCTCGAAACGGGTGCGGCGATTCTTCCTCATTTTTAGCGGCGCTATATTACGTGTACACAAGTAACTCAAATGTACTAAAGAGATACACTCGGTTCACCACTAAACTTGTAAAATTTTGCAAGGACGATACCGGTATTTCGGAGGATGCTATTTTGATTATAATTCCGCACATTTCCCAGATTAAAGCTCTTGAGGGATATCTGGAGAAATAAACTATTTAGTGAACCAGTCACCTAAACCTGCTAATGATGTCAAGTTGGACAAAAATTTTTCACTCGAAGCTTTATTCAGACCAGATATAGCTTATTATAGTATAACGTTGTCTGTAGCCCACTGTGTCGAGCAAGCCATATGCATTGGCCTATAACTAGCACTGCAGGGTAATATTTACCATCCTCCTAATAACAATGCATTATTATGTTTGCATCACCATGCGTCTGCCTCACACCATAAAAAGCTTCACAAATTGCGACACTTCCTCCTAATGACCTTCGCCTCGTTCTCTCTTTATCCTTACGCAGGCATTTGATATTGAATGCGGTCGGCTTCCCCGATGCCGACGTGGTCAACCTGTTTCGCGCCCTCGAAAGCAACCGGACGATCTTCATGATGGTCTTCAATTTCATCACCTTTAGTAAGAGAAACGCCAAGGCGCTCGGGCGTTTGGTCGAACGCAACCGATCGTTCGTTTTCCTCAACGTCAATCTTCGACATAGCGATCCCACCGTCGACCGTATGGTTCAGTTCCGCAATATCTGCCGGGAAGTGAAGGAGGCCCTTCGTCGGAACCGGTTCCTTTTCAGCGTAAATGTAAGGACGGGGCATTCCAATCCATCCCACGACGCTGCTATCAGGGCTGCTTTCAGGCAAAACTCGGCGAGTATTCAATTTTTTTTCTTTTATACATATTTTGAAACGCGATGATCATTGGCTGGCGCGGCAGAATCCGCAAGGATGGGTGAAGATTCTGACTCGCTGAACGGGGTAGGTCTACGATTGATACCTGTAAAATGAGGTACTTTAAAAAAGTCGCCCTGTGCCTTACGCGTTCGCCCAGGACAGATAAAAGCCACCTTCTTCTATGTGTTTCTTCTCATTCGAATGTATGACTCAGTGACACCCTGAGTGCATTAGAGCTTAGAACACAATCGTCGCTCATCGGTAATTTGGTCGTCGGCTGAACGTGTCGCGTTTGGCTCATTATTGATTGAAAGTTGCAGCCTTTCAGTCATTCAATCATTCAATCATTGAATGATTGAAAGTTGCAGCCGAGCCAGACTCGGCTCGGCAACTCGTGTCGTGCGCGCTGTGTTATCGGAATAGTTAAAAAACAATGAAGTGATAATACTTGAGCGCCACGCAGAGCGCATGGAATGGATTCCAACTGGAACCCTTGCTTTTCGCGCTGTAAAGAGCCCCTGTCCCTGAAATTCTGGTGTCGTAGTCGGCGGCGTTGTGCGTAAACGAAAGATCACGATTCATGGAAGTTATAAAAATGAGGGGCTTGAGTCACAGTCAAGCTCTGCCGTTCTGCGTGGCAATCACTTGCTCTACCCCAGAGCCACGTTACTGTTTGAAACTGCTTCAAAAAGGTGTCAGGTAGGGCGAAGAGTCGCGTAAACACACAAGTGATAAATGGTATTGTGGTAGCGCCTGTGATAGGCGTCACACTACGGAAACTGCGTAATTAGCAAGTGGTTTAGAGTTTCGCATCCATTACAAAGGACTCAGCCAGAACTCATCATCCACTGTACGAGCAAATCGCGTAGCTTTGTAGTTGCGCGTATCGCCTTGTAGATTCGTAAAGGGTGCTTGGCTAATCAAAACAAATACGAAATATGACCCTTTGGGCACCGCGGAACTGTACTTGCATTGGACATTCTAGGAGGTTTAAAATGGCTAATGGTATGCACATAGACGGCGCTTTCTTCGCCGTGTTAGCGGCTGTTGAGGTCTCAACCGAGAAGAAGAGTGTAGCAAGCGTATGAGTAGCGAATGAGACTCCCTGTATCACTCAACAGGCTTGCATATCAATCGGTAGATGTTTTGCCGTCTGACAAAAATACCGCATACGTTACTACCTCTGGTTTTTGTTGTACTTGTCTATAGTCGGGTACAACGTTAGAAGACAGGAGAGGCCCCGCCCGGATGACCGAAGTGCAGCAGCCAATTGCCTCCGCGACTGAAGAAATAGTCCCGCTGAAAAAAAAAATCAGTTTCGCCGCAAGCGCGAAGAAATGAATGCGATAGCAACAAATTGGCATTTCACGTGAAGCACGGCAAGCAGATTGAAACTTGGAGAGCACTTCTCAAGCGCAAAGGACGCACGAAACATACGCACAGGTATAAACAGGACGAGCGCGAACTAACAAGTGTCACAGTTGTTACTTCACTGTGTTTGAACAGCACGCTTCTTTCGGAAACGGGGCCTCTGCAGCGAGCGAAGTGACCTTTGTGCGCTCTGGAACCTAAACGCAGTCTTTCCGACTAGAGCACCCGACGTAATACTGCCCCCATCCCCCCCCACCGCAAGATAAGCGCGCGCGCGCTCCCGGGCAATGACGACTATGCCCTCCAGGCCAAAGTGCAAGGGGAGCCAACGCATCGCAACGAGTGGGGCACCGAGCGCGCACTTTGCGCCATCTCACTTTCTTCGTGGCTTTTGTTAATATATATATATATATATATATATATATATATATATATATATATATATATATATATATATATATATATATATACGGAGCATGATGGCGAAAAGCAGCCGAGTGTGTGCACATAATTGCTATCGCAATAAAAGCAAAAAAGAAAGCAACGTCCTCCCAATGATCGGTCGTTTGCGCGCTGGGCTGCCAGCAGCGATGACAGCATGTTCTCCGTCCGCGGGGTCACCGGCCGTCCGGCTCATGACGTCACCTGAAGTGCGCGCCTATTGGTGAAGGCTCGTGTGCATCCGCCTTTAAGCCGAAAATGCCGCTGCCTTCTAAAGTTGTACCCGACTATAGTCTATGCGGTATTTATCACTGTGTATTTCTTGATTAAAATAAGATTTCATATATTGCCTAGTGATTTTACTATTTGAAAGCATGCGGAACAGCAGTTATGGGTCTAAAAAGTGTATGTAAACCGTTTATGTTACGTAAAGGGGCTGGCATTCCGACAAGCAGTTGATATAATTTGCTTTCTGTGACTTATACTTCAGTGTAATTCAAGTTCTAGGAGAATAATGCAATGGTACATTAAAATAGCAACGCACTGAGTTCACGCGGTATGTGTATGCTCTCGCCGTTAATTGTACGCTGCAAAATGCAGATACTCATCAACCAAGCCATCCGGTTCGTCAACGGGTCCATGGACAAGACTGATGCCCTGGCCTTCGAGACCTTGCAGCACTGTCAGTCGGTGCCAATAAGGATGCACTCCTATATCGACATTTCCCTCGACTCGGCGGAGTTGAAGGTCTCCGAGGCACGCGAGAGGCTCGCTTTGAACTACTTCGTCCTCGCAGGCGTCGTCAAAGCCAAGGTTGTGTGCCAGAGGAAACGCAAAGCAAAGAAGAAAATGACCTTGCTCGACAGTATCGGCCGAGTCATGCAGGCACGCATCTGTTCCTACCTCAGCTTGACCGATGTCGTGGACATCTGAGGGGCCACAGTTGCTTTCTTTTTTCTTTGGTGTCTCAACCCTCTCCACCTACTGACAATGGTGCCATCGTACGCCAGCCCTCATGCGAAATTGCAGCACGTAAAAACTCCAGTATTGAACAAGTTGCAAAGAAAGCTGCCTCTTAAGAAATCATACTATGCACACTTTTTTTTTAATTGGCAGCAGTCCAGATCAAGCGATGTCTCCCAATTGTCAAATTCAAGAAAACATTTAATGTTGGTTCATGCTGTCGCATCATCTGAGCCAATTGTCCATGCTACGATTCTATGTTTACGCACATCACATCGTATCAGCGCGCTGGAATTTCACCCATTCTTTACGTCACTGCGTTTCATTTTTTTTTATTTCTTTATTATAGTACGTGCACATCTGTCAAATCTTTGGTGCGCAATGAATGAAAAAAATGAAGCAGCTTCGATTTCTGCACCACAACACGTGCATAGAAGAACAGACACACGCTATTTATAGCTGCTTTTCTTTAGACAATGCTAAGATGACGTATTTTGTGAGACTGATTGCAGTTATAGGAATACGTTAAAGCTATTTCTGAACTGGTTTGCTCTTCTTTTCTAACGCACGTTTTAGTTTTTAGCCAACGCTGATAGCTACAATATGTGAATTTTTATCCTAGAACTCGGCTTGTCTTTCGTATTCTCTAATGATTTTTAAATGACTTGACCCTGTTCGCCTAATTGAGCTCACCTGTTGTCGTCCAATAGTTCTCGTCCGCCCCTTTATGGAGTTAGCGTCCACTGCAGCGACCACATTGCTGCAAATTCGCGTTTTCCCAGGATGACATCCTATCTGTACAGAAGCGTGTGCGTGGCACTAAATAATGCCGCTCTTGGTGTCTATGAAAGTAAAGACAGTCTGCGAGAAGCACTGTGTGTTTGGCTCGTTTCATTTTATTACAGCACAGCTGTCAAGGTCGAAGTTCGCCGTGTGTCGTTCACAGAAAATTATCATCATCATGAACCAGTGCGCGCTCAAATCACCAGCCAAGCACTGTAAAGTCAAGGGCTCGTTTGCTTTGTTAAACGCAATATTAATGAGAACTAACAGACAATGATGCCAAGGAAAGTATAGGGGATGTTAATAGAAGTAATTGTAATGTAAATGTGAAGAATGAAAAGTGGACGAATAGATAACTTGCCACCGGCAGGGACCTAACCTGCGACCTTCGAATAACGCGTCCGATGCTCTACCACTGAGCTACGGTGGCGGTCATCCCTCCGTCCACTTTATAGGGTATATATGTGTATTTAAACGTGTGAGCCTCAGTCAGCGCCGCCTGTTGCCATTACGGCGAGTGTGGAACACTCTTTTATTAGATGCGAAGCAGCTATTTGACTCACGTGTGTAACGCCGTACGTTACGTGCGTCCGTAGGAATGCACCACAGCGCGTTCCCCTCGCCGTAGGTGTTGGAGCGTTGCCAAGTAGGTCACGCCACAGCGGCGCGTTGACGTCACGCTCCCCTCGCACGCTTCCCTCACCGATCACAAGGCCTTGGTAGTCAAGGCGAAACGCGCGCCTGCTCCGGTCCAGCGCCCGTGTCTCGACTCTGAAGAAACAACGACTACGAAGTCTTGCCAAACGCTTTAATGAAACTTACACGAAACCCAACCCGCCTCCCGTGTCTTTGCGTTTCAAACAAACGTTTACTCGAGTAAACGCTACACCGAGTTTCGCTTCAAACCGTTCTTCCAGCACCCGCGTCGACGCCCGTTTCAACCGGGTCAACGCCGTGCGCACCGCTGCTGCTTCGCATCTCATCAGGGTTCCCTTCGGGGAGATGGTCCAAATTTTGCGATAGCACTTATATGGAAACTCTCGGCTGATTTTCGCCGTCGCCGTCTGTCGACGCCGTCATGTCCCGGATATGTATATGTATGTGTATATATAAAAAGGCGTAAAGAAAAATTCAGTAGAAAAAACTTCCAAACCACCTTACCGGGAATTCGAACCAGTGACCCCTCGCTTCACAGCCTGCTGCGCTAACCAACACAGCCATGCGCCATGCTCGTGCCAGCGATATAACGGCGAGCTATTCATATGCACCATTTGCCGCTCGGGGTACGCAGATCTCGGAACAGCTTGAGCGTGTTTCCTATCACGCAACGCTTTTACAGTTTCTTTCAAATTGAAAACTGCCCTTGAAATGCGCACGAAAAAGTGGCTCCCGTCTGTACCACTCATGATGTATACTCCGTTTCACAAGCTGTTGGCAGTACAGTGGAAGGTGCGAGCGTCCTCAGCCAATCACGAGAGAGCGCGCTACATAATTGTGTTCCTATGCGAATGTCGCTTCCGTGAATCTGACAAGTGGCCCCGCCTGCGTGGAAAAATGTGTACTATACTAATTAACTTTTTAATTTTGCAGCAGGTGGCGCTCGGCACCATATTGATCTGTTCTGTTTATTTTTGGACGGGCCAACTTCGTTCCAAAGGAACCGGCTTTGTCTATTAATATTTAGTGTGACTTGTTCCTATGAATTTTCGTCCCATCAGATCTTTTTTTGAATTGTTTACGCCACGGGTATAGAAAAAAGTATTTACTTTAATCATTCAATCAATCAATTTAAGTGAATCATTGAGTCAATTAACGAGCGAATCATGGAATAAATCAATCCGATGCTTTATTTCCCGACATAAAAAAAATGTTTTTGTTTTTGTTTTTTATGTTTGCTACTCACTGCAACAGTACTGAATGATCCCGTCCTGTACGCACCACGCAATGATTGCCATGAGGCTGTTAGGAGGGCTCACATCTCATCGTCCTCATCACAACTTGTATTTGGCGGTGCAGCTCCGCAGAAACCGGCGGCGACTTTGCACAGTGCGCCTCGCTTCTATGAGAAATGCGTTCCGAGAGCGTTCCTTGTTCTTGAAGCCCCGCTGCTTCACCATCCTCTGCATCGTCGTGAACACGGTCGGTAGCGTCTCGTCCTCTTCGAAACGCTGCACCACCTTGTCGATGGTTGGAATTTCACCTCTCTCAAAAGCGACGTACACCACCCATCGAAAGACGCTCAGGTCAAAATCGTCCAGCTTCTTCACCCAGTCACGGCCTTTCCAATAAAACGCTTGTTCGATGGTGCCAACAGGCAAAAAAGAGTGTTCCACACTCGCCGTAATGGCAACAGGCAGCGCTGACTGAGGTTCCCATGTTTAAATGCACATATATACCCTATAAAGTGGACGGAGGGATGACCAACACCGTTGCTCAGTGGTAGAGCATCGGACGCGTTATTCGAAGGTCGCAGGTTCGATCCCCGTTGGTGGCAAGTTATCATTTCGTCCACTTTTCTTTCTTCACATTTACATTACAATTACATCTATTAACATCCCCTATACTTTCCTTGGCATCATTGTCTGTTAGTTCTCATTAATACGGCCAAGCACTCGGAACACATGATTCACAAGACAAGCTGCAGTAAGCTGCAGCCATAATGAGTGTTTGCGGCGCTTGTGTTCCCGTAATTTGTTGTACACCATTGTGGTGAGTAATGGAATTTGCCTCCACGGTGAAAGAGACATGCTGTACGAGAGGAAGCATAGCTATGTATAGTACATTATAACAAAGGGTGAGAAAGAGACAGGGAGAGGGAACAAGCTTAGCCAAGCCAGGACCTAAGTACGCAGCAACTCTGCTGTGACCCAGCCATTCGCGACCTAATTTGAGTTGCTCTAATCTTTACGAGGTCTTCCTGGTGAGTGAGATCAAATGAGTCATGGTAAGTTTGAGTAACCTTCCCGTCTTACCGGTACTGTCGTACAAGCTGTGGTCAAAGCAATGCTTTTGAGGATAGCGATTATGAATGAGAGATTTCGGCGTTGTGCGCGAAATCCGGTTGCCCTCGGGGACGATGAAATGCTGCCCTCGAAGGTGCGCTGACCAATGCTTATTTTAGGTGGAAGCACCTCATGACCCCACAATGTCCGTCAACTGCCGTCCGGCGTTTACAGCAGATGTAGCGCAGGTGCATGTGAACTAACCAAAACATCTGTGAACAACTAAAACGTTATCAAAAGGCCAGAACAAACAAAATAAAAGGCCACAACACCGTAAAAACACCGACATTTAGCCACCCATCAATCAAAGCATATCACAGAACAAAAGGTTAGCAAGGAAATAAAAGGCTGTTAACAAGAACAAAATAGAAGGCCACGATTCACGATTCCATTAAGACTGCTTTGCCCCATCATCAGCATTCACTACGTTGATATATGTGGATTTTTATACGCAGTATACACACAATAATGTGTGTATCTCATGTATGGGTCTCTTGATTGTGTGCTTGTTGGAGATCTACTTTCAGTGTGCAGGTGTGAAGAGTGATAGTCGAACTCGGGAGCGGATATTTATCGGCTGACAGTGGTACACAAAATACAGAAAATGGCACAACAAAAGCTTGCACAAATTTATTCGTCAGTGACGATGACAAAGAGCGATCAAGACTGCGTGCACATGAAAGGTATACTTTTGCACTGCAGGTGCAAATTGTACAAAAGCACAGATTAAGCAAAAGCTCGGACATGTGTGGAGGCTTGTCCGTAGCTTTTCCCTATTATGTCCTTATGTAGAGTTTGTACGTGCAAAATTACCTTTCAATTATGAACTAACTTGCGCAGGAAAAATTTTATTGGTTGCATACCCACTTAGGCCTCGCTTCGAATAGAATTTAAAAATGCAAGGAAGCACACATTACAGCTTTACGCAGAAGACGGCATGCGAATATCCGGGAAGCAACAGGTAGTTCGTAAGCGATGAGCACTATAGAATCTGCTGGATGTGGTTCCAATTTCTGCGCTAGGTGTCCCCATCTCATCTTCTACATTGAAGAGAATTAATGCCAGCCTGTGTTTCATTACCTCTAGCTATTTCTTTTGGTAATGCTCCTGTCACGTGGTTGTGACGGTGAAGAAGGCTGTAGCAAGACTAGCAGATACAGAACTCTTTATTTGGGCGAACTCAAGCTCGGGAAATGCAAAATCAATAAACAAGCGATATACGATGTGCAGTGGTAGCAGCGGGAACAGCCGTCGGCCGTCGAGTAATATCATCAGAAAATGCACGTGGGCATATATACATGTGGCATCGAAAATTCCAGGCTTACCGCATTTGTTACAGCATGACTCTGTTCGCATTGCGAGCTCAAGAACAATCCAAAATAACCGGGAATTTTCAATAATCCGGCGCGTCGCGCTCGAGACGGTGGTTTTACGTTCAACTGCTCGAGCACATGAAAATGGAAAACAACGGGCGTGGCATTACCCTCTTCTGAAAAAGCACTGTCACAATGCTGCGAAGGAACAAAAATCCGAAGAAACAGAAACGCCCGAAAACTAGTGGAGAAAATAATATTATAAAGGTTCGCTAGCGCACACAGAAAGGATAAGTGCACACCACATGCCCGGCGAGGTGTGCCCACGGGGTGTGCCCGGCGCCGCCGCTGAGAGTTTGCCATAGCGTCAGGGACAACCCCTTAGTCGAGTGCACCGAGACGTCGAAGTACCCTGAACGGTCCCAAGTATGGTCTAAAAAGCTTGCCTCTGTACGCGTCGGTGCATCGGCGTCTAGATCCGTCTAGAAGCCGAAAAATTGCTGAGCGGTCTTGTCGCTGGGCGTCGGGAAGGCAGCGATGGCAGCTGTTTTTCGCTGGTCAAGGCGAACTCCAGAATTTCCAATGACGTGGTCCAAGGTCAACAGCTTCTGTTACGCGAAGCGGCACTTTTTTGGCTTCAACGTGAGTCCGGATGTCTTGATTGCTTGAAGCGCAGCTTCAAGACGCCGGAGGTGTTCGTCGAAGTTTGAGGAAAACGCAAGGACGTCGTCCAAGTACACGACGTACGTCTGCCACTTCAAGCCAGCCAACACTATCCATAACGCCTTGAAAAGTCACAGATGCCGAGCAAACAGCGAAGGGCATGACCTTGAACTCGAGCAGGCTGTCCGGTGTTGTAAAGGCAGTCTTTCCTCGGCCACTCTCGTCGACTTCTACTTGCCAGTTGCTGGGCTTGAGGTCCATCGACGAAAAGTACTTGGCGTTGTGGAGTCGATCCAGGGCATCGTCTATCCGTGAGAGAGGGCACACGTCCTTCATGATTTGGTTCACGCTACGATAATCGACGTAGAAACGTGGGGTTCCATCCTTCGCTTACGCCACGGAAGACGCCCCCGGACTCATGGATGGTTGGATGTTATCGTCGCGTAGATTTTCGTCGACATTTTAATGAACGACCTCGCATTCTCGAGTCGAAACTCCCTGCGGGCTCTGACCGAGCGGAAGGGCATAGCCTTCGGTTATAATGCGGTGTTGGACAGCACGGCTTTGTCGAAGTCGCGATGATGACGAGAAGCAGCGCTTGTAGTGCGGAAGGAAGAATTTGATAAGTTCTTGTCTGTGCCGAGAAAAACTCCGGTTGATGTCAAAAGCGGGTTCAAGGACTTGCTTCGTCGCAGTAGGTTCGATGAAATCTGTTAGGACGAAAGCATTGCAGGCCTTAGCAATTTATT
Organism: Rhipicephalus appendiculatus; assembly: GCA_030522465.1. Classification (NCBI taxonomy): domain Eukaryota; kingdom Metazoa; phylum Arthropoda; class Arachnida; order Ixodida; family Ixodidae; genus Rhipicephalus; species Rhipicephalus appendiculatus. The sequence goes on along the minus strand of JALIZH010019757.1, from coordinate 458 downwards.
TGATAAAGGGGACTGTCGTACCTTTGTTGACGTGCTTTTACTGGTTCTTGAAATTTCTGAGCATCACCTCCGCGTTCCCTCCACGAAGCTCGGCCATTCTTCTTGCGGCGCAAATGTCATGACTGACGAACAGGTGCTGGTTGTCTTTGACGACGCCTCCTAATTCTGTGGTTTCTTCGGTGCCGACGGATATGGTGGTGCTGGAGCGAGGAGGCGGAGTGACCGCCTCATCACGCACTTTCAAGGCGCGTGGTTGCTTGGCGTCGGGTGGGGCGGCAGCGCTTTTTCTGAAGTTAGATGACTCACATCTTGGGTCGATGATGGCAACTTGGTGACTTGGGAAGTCCAAGCGAAGGATCACATCCCAGAGCAATGTTTTCGCCTTAGAAAGCTCGCAGGATAAGTCTGGTTATTTATACTGACTCTTGCTTTGCGCACCCGAGCCCGTATTATTAGAT
>JALIZH010019756.1:0-40196 GCA_030522465.1 Rhipicephalus appendiculatus | reverse complement strand
ACAAAGCAGAAGGTATGGGAAGAATTCACCTTCTACTTAGCCAATCTCCTCCAAAGGGTGTGTGCGATGTGCGGAGGAGAAGAAGAAGAAAAAAAAGCTCGCGCATCGTGTGCAGAAAAGGAACATTCGCCTGGCATGGACGTGTCTGCTCTACTCACACGCGAAGATACCTTTATTCCTCAGGTGGGATAGCTAGAACTGACGCTAACGTCTATACTGTACGCTTTCCGTTGAAACGTTCAACAGTATCCTGGTTCAAAACACGAGCGCTTGTTTATTTTGAAGGACATTATGTTTTTCCTGCACGTAAAAACGCACATCAGAAAACTCTATAGAACACATGGCCAGAAGTCTTGAAAGGGTTTTGAAGTTTTGAAGTTTTTCCCTTTTTTCTTAACCCTTCCGCCACCTTGCGGGGATTCCGCAGAACTCATTTGCAACAGAGGTTTTGAACTAGATCATGAATCGTGCCATTCCTTTACGAGACAGCACAGATGTTTAAGAGGCATACTAACATTGAAAAGGAGGCAGCTTTGTTTGCTAAGAACTTGCTCAAGGCTTTGGAGCCACGGTTCCATCTTCATGCAGAACAAAAGGCAGTGATGCTAGAGAGACTCTGTGATCCGAGGTTTAAATCTACTTCTACAGAAGTTCATTTAATCACTCACAGGCTGCTAAGGGGGCTTGCAGCAGCAATTACTGGTCAACACACTCGCATCCACTTTCCATCGCAGCAACTGCAAAAGATCGAGAGCTAAGCTCGAGGCCATCGAAAAGGCATGGCTCCAGCACAAAAGGCAAAGGAAGTCTGGGAGACTGTCGGACTGCTAACGTCAAAAAAATAACCAGCACACTGAGCTCCCACCTTACAGTCAAGAGGTTCCAAAATATTTCGATGAGCCCCTGATCCCGAAAAAAGCATGATCTTTCGAAATACTAGAAATAGCATGGAGCTGCACTTTATCCAGATATCACCAATACCGCTCTGCAATACCGTTCCCAGGCCGCGCAGCAGCTTCTCCAACGTCATTATCGTTATGGTACCAGGCGTGATACTGTCACTACTGGCAACGTATCGTCAGCGAGCGCCTGCAAGAGGTGAACCTATGAGGGCAATAGAAGCTCGCCCCACGCTAACGCGCGCTGTTTTGCGATTTAAAGACGATATAAAATATCTGCAATATTTTTAAGGGTAAAAGATTGCGCCTTGGACATGACCTTTGCGCACCTCTATACGGCTGTGAGCGCTAGTGAGCAGCGCCTGCAGACTCTCCGTCATTGTGGGTAAGAGTGTCGCCGAAGTGAATAACGTCGACTACGATGTACGGTTGGAGATGTGAACCCTGCTTACCTTTCTCGGACGAGCATTTCTAATAATCTGATCTGGTCCTTTAGCTCTAAGGAGGGAGGTGCACATTCACGCCAGCCAGCTGCACAAGCAAGGCAGGATTACGTCGGCTCGTGCAAGCAACCCGCAGCGCTAGTACTGTACGTGATCACCACCACAAGTCGTGTAGCGACTTGACTTGCCGTGTGCCTGGAACTGGCCGGCATCACGGCCACACATCGAGGCTGGCACTGTACGTGAACAATCACTACCACATGTCGTGTACGGACTTGCTACGTGCCTGGAACCGGCCGTCAACACGACCATAGCTCGACGCTCGCACTGTACGTGAACAGCCACCACCACACGACGTGTATGGACTTGCCGCGTGCCTGGCACCGGCCGTCATCACGGCCATAACTCGACGCTCGCACTGTACGTGAACCACCACCACCACATGACGTGTATGGACTTGCCGCGTGCCTGGCACCGGCCGTCATCAGGGCCATAACTCGACGCTCGCACTGTACGTGAACCACCACATGACGTGTATGGACTTGCCGCGTGCCTGGCACCGGCCGTCATCACGGCCATAACTCGACGCTCGCACTGTACGTGAACAGCCACCACCACACGACGTGTATGGACTTGCCGCGTGCCTGGAACCAGCCGTCATCACGGCCATAACTCGACGCTCGCACTGTACGTGAACAGCCACCACCACACGTCGTGTATGGACATGCCGCTTGCCTGGAACTGGCTGTCATCACGGACATAGCTCGACGCTGCCACTGTACGTGAACAACCACCACCGCATATCGTGTATGGACTTGCCGCTTTCCTAGAACTGGCCGTCATCACGGCCACAGCTTTACCCTCGCACTGTACGTGGACAGCCACCACCACACGTGTAAGGACTTGTGGCATGCCTTGAAGCGGCCGTCATCACGGCCATAGCGCGACGCTCGCACTGTGCGTGAAGAAGCGCTACCACATGTCGTGTACGGACTTGCTGCGTGCCTTGAACCGGCCGTCATTCACGGCCATAGCTCGACGCTCGCACTGTACGTGAAAAACCACCACCACACGTCGTGTATGGATTGCCGCGTGCCTGGTATCGGCCGTCATCACGGCCATAGCTCGACGCTCGCACTGTACGTAAACAGCCACCACCACACGTCGTGTATGGACTTGCCGTGCTCCTGGAACCGGTCGTCACCAAAGCCACAGCTCGATGCGAAGCAGTCCGTCGAGAACCTCCTTCCAAATAAGGACGGCGACACTACCGGTTTACAGGTAAATCTTATGATTGGTATGACACCTAGCCGTGTATTTGTGCAGGTGGGCCTCTTCCTGGCCCGAAAATTTCAGCCAATGAGCCCGGTTCAGGTGCTTACGAAATTTTCGGAACTCAAGTCTCACTAACGCATGATCTTGGAAGCAAGACCTGCGAAGAAAAGGAAGGGCACACGGGTGCAGGTTTGGGGGAATCATTGTTACGAGAGGCCCCAGGGTCGCACGGGTAGCATGAGAAGGCCAACACCAAAGGTTGGGACTGCGACGATCCAGGCAATGGTAAGCCAAAAGCTAGCCAAAGAAGAAAAAAAAAACCTTTAATTCAGAACGACGGCAAAGCAGGAACAAAGCATGTGAACGCAGAAACCCTCGACGCTGGGTGCGCCGAGCTTTTATATTGACGGAGACTCTAGGGGAAGCGTGAAGCTCCGCAGTTTGGACGCGTCGAGCGTCGCTGAGGGACGCGTCCGGCGTCTCTGTGTGGGGCGCCAGCAAGGAAGAAAGTACTGCACAGGAGTTCAAGCAGGACTCTCTGGGAAGGTGCCCTACTGGCGGGATACCTTCCCAGAAAGTCCTGCTTGGAGCCAGCCTGTAGGCGCCTTTCCACTCGTGCGTCGCAGCGCGTTCAAAACAACATGAATCGGTTGGTAGCCATGATAAAGTGGTGGTTGAAACATTGCTAAGCAGGGAGACACAGCTATTTGCTACTTCCGACGCTAGAAGTGACGAGTGTACGGCCCCTAAAGCTGAAAAAAAGCGACTTGCCTCACTAACACCTAAAAGGGCCTTCTAGTTTGTAAAGGCATCCCCTTACAAGGAATGGAGATCGCCCTGGCAACGAAACTGCAAGCATCTGAGAAAAGGTTTTTTACATCTTAGCGTATCCACTACCATGTGAGCTCACTGAAACATATTTATCACAGGTGACATCTGGAACGTCGCCTTTGTTTGACCAGTTCCGAGGCCCACCGTATCAGAACGAGGATGTAAAGACTGTTTTCGGAGATAAATTGGTAGATACACGTTATACCTACAGGAACTGCTAACGTTGCTCACAGAAACGGAAGCAGGGTAAATTCCAGGTCTATAACTTTAAGCACTTACTCGAGCCCAAATGAGCCCAACGATCTAACGCCATCTCATTTTTGTTGGGATGTCGGTTGCTGTCTACACCTAGAAGTCTGCAAGTGCCCAGGTCAGAGAAATCATTTCTTACTTTCTTAACAGAAAGTGTGCGCTGCAACACTTGAGGAATGGGTAGGTGCGCGAATATTTACTTACTCCGCAGAGTGCACCCCATAAAGGTACACAGCAACCATAATATTGAAGAGTGTGATATAGTGATTCTTCGGAAACACAACGTTCCCAGAATGTTTGGAAAACTGCTATAATTAGTGAATGTATGAAGCGTAATGATGGAGTGATTCGCGCATATAAAATAAGGTTGTCACAGGAATCCGAAGTTGTAGGACCCGTTCAGAGATTGTACCCCCCTCGAACTCTTTGAATTTGAATTTGAACTTTATTCAGACAGTCATTGTCTGGGATTGAGGGGGCTAAAGGCAGATGCGACTGCCTGACAAAGGCCCCCCACCCATACATACATTGCTCAGGGTGGAAAGCCGCGGAACATGCGACAAATAAATACAGGTAACAAAACGTCAAAACACAGGCATACAGGTGATCAAAACACAATAAGTAAAATAGTTACGTTCGGTACATACTAATGAATAACACGTGACATGGAAATATTTATGCGAGCCCTGATGATGATGATGAATGTTACAAAACAGTATAACAGTATAAACAAAATAAGAGGTATAACAAAACAGTATAAAACAAAATAAGAGGGGAAAAAAATCAAGACACGGGAAATGCACAATATAAAGGGTGGATCAAGAACTAGACAAAAGGTAATCTTTAATTTTTTTTCCGGAGGCTGTATGTCGAACAGTTCTGAATCATATTGGCTATTTCTCGATTATTATTTAGAAAATGTGGCATTAAATAGGCGAGTGTTTGAGTCCCATATTTAGTTCGGAACATAGGCGTTCTGAGTCGATTTTGTCTTAGGTGATATTGTGAATGATCAGATAACGATGATGAGGACAGGGAATTGGGGGTCATGCAAACTTTGCCTATGTGTGTGCATGGCAAGAGTTAGTTTGAATAACTGATCTATTCTGAGTATATTGAGCTTGGAAAAGGATGGCGCGGTGTGGTCATTTCGCTTAAGATTTTCGATGCAACGCACAGCTCTTTTTTTGTAAAATTAATAATCTATCAAAATTTGTTTGAGTAGTGGTACCCCCAGATTAGCAGACAGTATTGCAAATGAGAGTGAACGAGGGCGTAATATAGCTGCAGTTTCAACCATTTAGGCACCAAGGAGTTAACATGATACAGTATCGAGATTGACCTGCACATATTTGCATGGATCTTGTTTACGTGAGGTGTCCAGCTCATATTCTCTTCAAAAATAACACCTAGAAATTTATAACTAGAAATCCGTTCGATAGCGCAGTTTTGAAATCTTATATAGGCATTATGATCGTCAGGCTTATTACGGCTTTTGAAAATGATATATTTAGTTTTTTTAACATTAAGTTGAAGTTGGTTAAGATGCAACCAGTGTGACAGTTCAGTTAGCCATCTATTGGCTACGTTTTGTAGTTCAAGAAGATGTTTACCAGAAAAAAAAGTACTCGTGTCGTCTGCATAGAGAATTATGTCGGGAGTTCGCGGTATGTTCACAATATCGTTTATGTAAAGAATAAAGAATAAAGGTCCCAAAATGGAACCTTGCGGAACGCCATATTTTATTGGTTGAGGCTGAGAACAGTAGCCATTTAGACTGGTGAATTGTGCCCTGTCAGATAAATAACTGCGTATCAAACTTAATACGACGCCTCTAATACCGTAGTAAGGGAGTTTGTGAAACAAAATGAAATGCTTTATGGAATCAAAAGCCTTTTTGAAGTCTAAAAATATTGCAAGAGTATATTGCCTCAGGCCCCGGAAACCGTTAAATGTGTATAGAAGAAGTAGAATAATAATAACTTTTATTAAGGGAAGGGGAAGGGGTTGAGGAGCTCGGTGCGTGGGACCTCATGTCCAAGGCTCCACTGGCGTGTGCCGCCAGCCGGACGTGGCCCAGAAGCGCTGCACCTCCGTATCCGAGCTAGCGAGGAGTGCCTCCCATTGTTCCAAAGAGTTTTCTATTTTATACTTACGCTGTAAGCGATTGAGCTTATTTGGCGTTTTAATGCAGCTCTACGAGATATGGTAGAGGGTCGGTGGCGAGCCGCGACACCACGGATAATCGCGGCCATAGAAAGTTGAAAAAAGTTTGGCGAATCACAAGAAATTTGGATACACCCCCGTTTGAATTCTACGGAGGTCTATGGCGTCTTCCCCTTTAAGAGATTAGAAAGAAGATAACAAAGAGTGGGCGCGAGAGAAAAGTTCGCGCATGGTGTGCAGAATAGAAACGTCTTTCTATAATGGATATGTTTATCTGAGTTAATAAACCTTTACTTTCTGCTCTGCTCTACCGGCGAAGATACCTTTATTTCACACGTGGGGTAGCTATAACTAACGCTAACGTCGTTACTGTAGGTTTTTCGTTAAGACTTTCAATAATATCCTGGTCCAGTATAGAGCGCATGTTTATTTTAAAGAGGATTATGTTATTTCTGCACGTAAAAAATTAGATGAGAAAACTGTATGAAACACATGGCCAGAAGTATTGAACTATATCATGAATCCTACCTTTTCTATATTGCACAGACCAGATGCTTAAGAGGCATACTAACATTGAAAACGAATCAACCTTTGTTTGCTAAGAACTTGCCCAAGACTGCGCAGCCACAGTTTCATGTTCATGCAGAACAGAAGGAAGTGATGCTCGTGACACTCTGTTATGCAAGGTTTATATCCACTTTTTTGCTGCAGAAGTTTATTCATTCAGTCACAGGCTGCTAGGCTGCTCGCAGCAGAATTTACTGGTGTGCACGCTCGTATGGCCTCTCCAACGCAGCAGTTGCAAAATCCAGAGCTATGCTGGAGGCCATCGAAAAGCCATGGCTCCAGCAAAGAAGGCCTGGGAACAGCATGGGGGACTGTCAAACTGCTAGCGTCAAAAAAAAAAATTACCAGCCAACTGAGCTGTGACCTTATAGTCAAGGGGTTCAAAAATTCTTCAATGAGCCCGTGATACTCCCTAAAAAGCAGGATCTTTTGAAATACGGGAAAGAGCATGGAGCTACGCTTTATCCAGATCTGGCCAATACTGCTTTGCAATACCTTCCCATATCTGCTATTGAGGAGCTCGGTGAGCGCATGCTCTTCAACTGCAGGATACACAGTAACAGCACGGCGTGAGAGCCTGAAGCCACTTCATGTAGAACAGCTTGTGTTTCTGTATGACAATTAGTAGTCTTTCAGTAGCAGTCACATATCGCCTTATGTGCTCCAGGACGTGAGCAGATTTCATACGTTTAGTTTTTTTTTTCTTTCAAGTTTAATTATTTTTTATATGCCATATTCGATTCGAACTCGCCTCGAGATGACATTTCACTATTCGCACACTCCTACATCATTCGCCTTCATGCCCTTTTGACGCCACGAGACTAAAGACCCTTTTATCAACGACACATTGGCCGTGGATTATTATCGGCGATTTCAACGCTCATCACTTGTTATGGGCAAGTCAGAAGATGTATCGTCGAGGAAAACAAGATTTGTATAAGGTCAGGTACAATGTTGAAATAAAGACGGCAGCCCAGGTCAGGAACAATATTGGAGGAATGACGGCAGCCGTACGTTTCTGTTATGTGTAGTTGCTGGCGGCTGCTAAGAGAAGCCGAGCCTAGCCAGTGGCTAGTTTACACACACGGTATATAAAGTGGCTTGTGAATACGACAGTACGTTGGAGTCAGCACGAGAGGCATTGCTGTGTCGCGTGCTGCCGTGCCGACGCAGCGACGATAACGAAGTCGACACAGGCGCGAGGAGGCGAGCGCGCGGGCCATCGAATAAATCAGTTGGTTTTTGTAACTCGATGTAGCAGCATCGTTCTTCTTCTACCTCTCCGCTACAGTGGTGACACCGGCCCATGGAACATTCCAGAAGTTTCCACCGGACACTCGCACCGACTCAACCAACCTCCCACCCGCCTATTACCATGGCGCGACTACCAGATCAAACCACGGCGCACTGCATCCTGTTACCGCCGCCATTTCCCGAATTCTGGCCAGGAAGTCCCAGCCATCTGGCTCATCAAGATGGAGGCTACTTTCTACCTCCTTAACATCGTCTCGCAAAAGGACAAGTACGCGATCACGGTAGCCATGCTTCCTTCTGCTATGCGATGCGTTGTGCCTCCTCCTGGGCCACAGGCATTTGACCGACTTCGTGGTTTCGTGCTAGCCCTACCGCAACCGGCAGTGCCACGTCACTCACTCCCTGCCGCGCTAAACGCTGGTATCGAACCTCGGGCCGTCACAGCCACGCCGCCGGCATCAATCAATTCACAAGTAGCCACACAATCAACGCAAGACATCGCTTTCGACGCGGCACCCAAGACGACGCTGTGCACGTCACGTGCAACGAACGAGTGTCGCATCACGATAGACGTTTTGTCTACTACACCTGCCATCACCTACGCAAGCGTTTATCGACCAATGCACACTCCGAGTCAAGTAGCACCCACATCATCATGTGACGTGCCAAAGCCAGCGGTCGCACAAGCACTCGCAGAAGCTACAGGTCCCTCCCCGTCAAGCGCACAAACCACATGCCCGTCGGAGACCTCTAATGCCTGCAGTAAGCTCCTACCAGAAGCATTGCCTGAGGAGCGAACTACTGCCAACGCTGCCGTAAGCCCACCACGGCGTCCGCCAGCTCTTACTTCAACGTCACCTGATGCACCCGTGTTCGCACAAAAGCTCGGCGCAGCTGCGGAGTCCTCTGGAATCAACGATCGCCAAGCACTGCCCTACACCGTCGCAGCGAAGCTCCTGCCTACTGGTCAAGAACGACGTGTAGTTGTCAGTCACTGTGGGTCAAGTGCAGTCAAGCTTCCACGCCGTCAACCCAAGCCGCGTCCCACTGCCGCGTGCTCGCACAGATCCACACAGCAATGGCACGTCCATGTGCTCACCCCCCACAAGGTTTCTACGCAACACACCAAACACACCGACCAGCTTTGAAGGAAGCCATCTAACCTACAACGGGGAAGAACCTCACACGACTACTCCTCACAGAACGCTCCTATGCACTACCCGTCCTCTGCGCCACTCTCAGCCCCGACCTGCCGAGGAAAATTTAGCACCCTTTCGCAACTCCACATTCTCGACCAGGACTGCCAAATGGACACATTTTGACCGAGACTCCGTCTATACGGCGGGGAGGGGGGGGGGGGCTGTCGCGTGCTGCCGTGCCGACGCAGCGACGACAACGAAGTCGACACAGGCGCGAAGAGGCGAGCGCGCGGGCCATCGAATAAATCAGTTGGTTTTTGTAACTCGATGTAGCAGCATCGTTCTTCTTCTACCTCTCCGCTACAGTTGCATAGCCATGTACTGGAACCGCATGCTCGTTGCATCGCACAGACTATCCTCCGGATCCTGCCGCCGACAGCGACGACGCCAACCCAGTGGAGCACGTTCTTGACAAGCTTGACAGCAGTGCCGCTCCTACAAGAACGTCATGCAGGAATATCAGAAAGACACTGATTAACATTACCAATTATTGTTCGCACTTAGATAGTTATGGTCACACGTTCCGCACTGTCTCTCGCGCTTCGTGACAGCTCTGTTTAAAGCGTGGGCAACTGCCCAGTGACTGTCGTGCGATCGCCTTATATGAAGGACTGTGAGATGAACTATTCTGTAAAGCGCGAACGTCTTTTGTTTGTGAACACTGTTGTTGACGAGTGGACATTGTTGATGATGTGAGAATATTGCTTATGTAAATGGTCATTTTCGTGCGTGGATATTATATCTGAAATACTCCATTGTTATTTATAAATTCTTCCCCCCAAATTACCTCGCGTAGGGAGAGGAGTAGCCGGAGCCATGTATAGCAAGAAATTGATAGCAAGAAATTGGAATGTTACACGAAGAACTGCAAGCAGCTCCATACATGTGGCGCGCCGCTGAAGCACAAAAAAGGACGCTTGACAGGAACGCGCATGTATAAACAGGTCAAGCGTGAACTTAGAAATGTCGCAATTGTTACGTCTTTGTGTTCGTTCGAATAATGCGCTGAAAGTGCCGACAATGCAGGACCCGAAGCTCTTAGATATTTTTTTCTTCTGAACTGCGGCGCGTGGAATGACCCCTCTGCTTCTCCTGCCACGCGGTGGCGTGAGACCCAAGGTGTTCCTCCGAGATCGGCGTGCTACCAGAGATAAATGGTGTATATAATTTGCTCACCGTTATTATGCCGATACATGAATGGCCCATGGCTGAGTGGTCTATGGCAGCGCGCTGCGGTGCGAGGCGTCACTGGTTGGAATCCCTGGTGGGGTGGTTCGGATTTCTTTCTGCTATTTTTCTGAGTGCCTTATATATATATATATATATATATATATATATATATATATATATATATATATATATAACGTATGAACAAGGCGATGGTAGCAGAAGCCGACGAAGTGCGCGGGCATTAGAATAAATGGATTGTATCTGAACCACGACGTATCTCTGTTCTCTAACGTCACACAAGTCGACAGGATCGACCTCATCAACCTGCCATGGGTAGGCCAAAGGCTCCGCTCAACATGCCGAAGTGCAAGGGAACACCAGAAGACGTCCCCGTCGACAAGTGGCTACTTCTTTTCGACACGAAGGCGACCGGAGGCATCGTGCACACACCGCGATCGGGTCAGTCACTTCAGCGAATACATCGAAGGGGAAGCGTTCAAGTGGCACCTGACAGAGATTTTCGGCAACGTAGACACATGGGACGATATAAAGCATTACATGCGAAACCGCTTTGCTACGACAGACGGAGATGCCTTCCGTCTCTTCACCCACTGCTGGCTAAAAGGAGGGCAGACCATCAAGGACTACTACGTCGAAAAAAAGCGACTAGGCTCCTTGGCCGACCTTAAAGAGTGCCACATCATTTCTGGACTGACTGATGGTGTTCCTCCTGATGTGCAACTGGCGCTCGCCGGACTGTCATTCAACTCGTCATCACAGTGGTTCGCCGCTGCCCAACGGGTCGAGACATCTTTAAGACGGGTGAGAGGAATTTCCGTTACTCGTACTCATAGTACTACATCAACAACTCCACGTCTCTTCAGCAGAACGCCGCAGCCAACATTGACTTGCCGACAGCGTGTCGCACAAAATGAATGTAGATATTGCTCAGCTGCTGGTTTCCCACGACAGTTCATTGGCACAACGAATGTCCGCGCCGCGGCAACATGTCTGCCATTGAGACTAGACAGGGAAACGAGGAGAGCGACGTAAAGTTTCATTATTACAGTTCGACGCTCTCATCAACGGAAGGCCAGTAACTGCAATTCTTGATACAGGAGCAACAATTACTTGTATCAGTGAAGATGTGTACAAATAGCTCGAGCTTCAGTTGATGAGAGACTCCAGTATCATGGTGCAGCAAGTTACTTCAAGCATTCGAACTTTGGGTCGTGTAAACATTCAATTGCAAATTGGGAATGTCACAAAGAAAGTTTATGTACACGTTCTGCGAGGCATGAGAACACAATTAATTCTTGGCCTAGACAGCGCTTCGTACTTCAATCTTTCTGTAAATTTGGAAAGCCAGTCAGGAACACAAGGACGAGAAAATTTGAACCTGTCGAATCACAATGAAAAGAAAGCCACTAAAGCACCACTGATGAAATCCCTGAATTCAGAAAACTTGCCGGAACATGAATCAGCAGTGCTCGACTCTCTTTTAAACAAGTATGACGAGATCTTGATATCCCTGACAGATACTGGATGCAGCACTACTGAGCAACATAATAATAATGTTATGTGGGGTTTAACGTCCCAAAACCACGATATGATTATGAGAGACACCGTAGTGGAGGACTCCGGAAATTTTGACCATCTGGTGTTCTTTAACGTGCACTGACATCGCACAGTACACGGGCCTCTACCATTTCGCCTCCATCGAACTGCGACCGCCGCGGCCGGGATCGAACCCGCGACCTTCGGGTCAGCAGCCGAGCACCCTAGCCACTGATCCACCGAGGCGGACTACTGAGCAACATAGGATCGCACTTACCAATGCTGTCCCTATTCATCGAGCACCATACAGATGTTCACAGGCCGACAAAACGGAAATTAACAAACAAGTTGACGCCCTCATTAAGCAAGGTGTTGCGAGGCCTTCGTTGTCGCCCTATGCCGCACTGGTCATCTTAGCGGAAAAGAAAGGCGGAGGTCGTACTCGTCTATGTATTGACTATCGCAAGCTCAACGCCATAACGGTACCCGACTGTCAACCAATTCCACGTATAGATGATATTCTGGACCACTTGGGAAAGGCGAACTTTTTCACTACTAGATGTAACGTCGGGATACTGGCATGTCCGAATGCATCCCGACGACGATCAAAAAACTGCGTTTGTCACGACTAATGGTCATTATGAGTGGTTGGTAATGCCATTCGAGTTAAAGAACGCTCCGGCTACATTTGAAAGAGCCATGAAATCAATAATAGCCAAAAATCAGCTCACTAATGTTAGCAATTACTTTGACGATGTGGTCGTATACTCAGAGACATTTGACGATCATATACGACACCTCGAGGCAATGTTGAAAGCTCTTAAAGACGAGAATGTAAAACTGAAACGGAAAAAGTGTCAATATGCAAGATCCAGCATTGAATACTTGGGCCACAAAATTTCACAAGGAATAGTGACACCTAAGCAAAGTAACGTGGCTGCAATACTCAAATTTCTGACACCTAAACGAGAGAAAGACCTCCAGCGTTTCCTCGGCACTGTAAACACTTACCTTCAGTGCATCCCTCATTTCAGCGACATCGCTCTCCCACTCGCGAGCCTACTCCACAAAGGAAGCAAGTGGACGTGGACAGAAGCATGCGAGCAAGCTTTTTGGGAACTGAAGGAGTGCATAACTGAAGAACCGGTGCTTCGCATATAAGACACTTCGAGACCATGTACTGTGACGCATCTGGCGAAGGCATTGGTGCAGTGCTGAAGCTACCTGACGACAAAGGCAAGGAACATCCCGTTGCCTATTACTTCCGCAAACTACTTAAGCACGAGGTCAATTATGCCATTACAGAAAGAGAATGCCTTGCCATTATTGATGCAATTGATAAATGGCATTGCTACCTTCATGGAATGCCATTCACTGTTTAACAGATCACTCTGCACTACAGTGGCTGAAGAATGTTAAGAATCCTCAAGGTCGTCTCTTCCGGTGGTCGTTGAAACTATCGATGTATGAAGTAAACATCAAACATCAAAAGGGCATAAGCAACGTCGAAGCAGATGCACTCTCTAGAGCCCCAATAGTTCAACTTCTGTCCCACGAAGAACTTCAACGATGCAGCAATGGACGCCCAAAAGGAACCTATTCATTGGACAACAACGTAGTCATCGTCAAACGAAAAGGACTAAGAAAGATCTATGTACCCCACGAATTACTCCCAACCATTCTTAAGAACGCACATCAACATTTTGGGCATGTCGGAGTGAAGAAGACACCATCACTCTTGTCTCCGCAATATTATTGGCCGGATATGGTAACCGATGTTGCCACCTACATTCGGCATTGTGATACATCCCAGAGATGCAAGAAGACGAAAACAAAGAAGTATGGGAGACTTGAATCACTGCCTCCTGCTGAAGAACCTTTTGACCTCTTTGCGATGGACGCCACCGGAGGATTTTGTGGATATGGCTCATCAAAAAGGCTTATCCACTTGGTTATTGATCATCCTACTCGCAACGTATGGGCGTTCGCTCATAAAAATGAGAACAGCGACGCCTACATCTCATGCTTAAAAACCATTTTTGCTGCCGGAAAACCACGGAAGTTCCTTTCAGATCGTGGAACAGGATTCACTGCAGGAAAAATTTAAACAGTTTCTAAAACATAACCGAATACATCAACTCTTCACCTCATCTCATCATCCGCAATGCAATGGTATGAACGAGCGGACAAACCAGACCATCGTAACCAGATTTAAGTGCAAGATTAATGACGAGCCACAGAAGTGTTGGACTAAGCTGCTGTCGGAGGTAATAGACGAATACAACAGAACGCCTTACAAAGTTACCGGCTACGCACCGTCCTTCCTGGTGTATGGAATTCCATCTTATCCAACTATACTGAAACGGCGAGAACAAACTGTGGAAGAAGCCCGGAAAGCTGCTGTTCATAATTCTATCGCCTACCACAATATGAACAAAGTCATCTATGATAAGAAATTTCTTCCGATTGAGTTCCAAGTCGGTGACTTCGTCCTTTACGAGACACCATGGCATCCCAACAACGGCAAACTGAGTTTTGTCATGGAAGGTCCCTACAAGATTCTACGCAGTCTCATCAGTGAACTATGAGATCAACCGTTGCGTGCTGCCCTTAGGTAGAAACTCTGACATTGTTCATGTTAGCAAACTACGACGTTATTTTGTACCTTCTGAACTGCGACTTTCTCGAGGGGAGGGGGAAGAGTGTAAGGTATGAACAAGGCGATGGTAGGAGAAGCCGAAAGAAGTGCGCGTGCATTAGAATAAATGGAGATGGTATCTGAACCACGACGTATCTCTGTTCTCTAACGTCATATATATATGCATATATATATCCGGAACATGATGGCGATGGCAAAAATCCGCAGATATGGATGGGTGGATGCGAAACTTTATTGTTCGTCCTGAGGTGCGCGACTAGAATACTACACGACGGGCCGTGATTCTCGGCGCTCTTTGAAGTTTACCGCGCGAGCGCGGCCCGCTCTCTGAAACGCGAAACCTGGGCCCGGCCCGAACCTGAGAAAATATTTCACCTACCCGGCCCGGCCCGACCCGATCGCAGATCGGGCCCGACAAAGGCCCGAACCATGAATCTAGGTCTTGCTGCCGGAACATGGAATCGACAGCAAGGCGTTTTAAGTAGAAAATGTCTACATTTTGTTGGCGCTCCCCACGCTAACACGTATGATTGATTTATTCTACGCAATCCCTTGTACAAAAGGGCCTCACTGTGGTAGCACTTGACCGGACATTCTGGGTACGATGAACGGCTTTTCAGCAGCGGTATACTGTGCATATTTTTTCCAACAAGTACAATGGGAACCATCCACAGCGTTTGGCAGCGGACATGACCATCGGCAGAATTTTGTCTTGGGCGGTGCAAACGCGCGTTGCATCATAGTCGCGGAGGTGGGGAGTGCTTGTGTGGCTTGGGTAGGGAACAAGTGTTGGTGAGCTTGACTTTCGCACGCCTCTGCCAACGCCCATGGTAGCAGATATTGTAGCAGAAAAAAAAGTGATTTGAAACATGACTTCAGTTTCAGCAGGGAGCGCAATAAGAACCGACGAGACAGAAGAGAGCGTTCTCTTCACTTTGTTTTTATAACGCTCTCCACAGAAATTTACAGTATGCTTTACATCAAACCCAATTATGCACTTCTGGATATGTAGCACCTGTCTTCAGCATAGTAGCACCTTGCACCGGCAAGAGAAATGGAGAAAAAAAGACAAATTTATTGCCGTTGTTCTAAATATGCTAACCTGGGTCAAAGTTATAACGAACTCCGCGCACCACGTATACTTTTCGTAATAAGCACAAACAGCCGAAAGGACGAGAAAAAATATTTACTATATAGCATTATGTCTATATATCGCACCACTGCTGGTATATACAGTCTATAGAGATTAATAACTTGTGTATTTATTTATTGTTTGCTGCGTAACTTGTTTGCTTTCCCTTCTAATTTTCTGCTCACTTTCCTTTGTAATGTTCTGGCCTTGAGGGTATGAATAAATGGAAATCAAATGAAATAGGTTTTTGTGGTATGGTTCACAATCATCTTTTACAAATCATTGAGCAGAAAGTCAAATTTATCAAGAGACTTCGGCTGCAGGCACGCCAAGCTCTGTTGCATCGCATATCCTACTGTAGTTCAGTTTCTTGAACAGTTTTCGCTAGCCGCAGGGTCGCATGAAGTCTTCCTTGCAAATAGTGAAGGCGTCGGCAGTGGTAGTTCTCGGACCTCCCCCCACTGGAGCAAATTTCGGACGTCTCTGCGGACTTCTGCAGAATGAACATAGCTTTCCAGCTCATCGCTTCATTTCTATTGTTCCCGAACGTCGTGTCACCCTTAAATATAATCTATATAACTACTCTTTGAGGGCTTGTCCTCGTAGGTTTCAGTATATGTTACGCACGGTTAGTACTATGCTGTCTTTTTTACATTTTAATATGCATGCTTTGCACACGATGTTGTACGTACCGATTGAAGGTGGCGATTGGACTACGCGGGTAGCAGTGGCAGGAGTTGGACGAATAAATTTTTATCTGTTTTCGGGTTCCGTTCCAGATGGGTAATAAAGGCGTGAATAAGCTTGTAGACGCTTACTCATTGTATGCATATGACTCGAGGTAAGGGGACATCATCCAGTGTGGAATTCGTAACTGCCTTGTTTTTTTTCAAGCTAGATATATCGTCAAGGGAATATATTATGCCCAACAGCTTGTTTACTGGACCTATGCTATTCCTACACATTCGGCAGTATCTAGTAGCTCTCGCACCATATGGCGGAATACGACGAAAACTCAGACGCTAACAACGTCGGCACACAAAGCAGGCTGCGCCTGTCCAAGTGGCGTCTCATGACCAGTGGGAGCCACGAGGGAGCTCGGAAAAAGAACGTGTCTTTATATTGTGATTCCATGCGCAGACCTTTCGTTTTAGTGGACTGCGAGAACTTTGAAGAAAGTTGCCCTGCTTTGGAGCTCTGATTGCTCTTCCGATAATCAGTTATATATATAAATTTATTAAATAAATTTATGGTAAACATTACAATTATTGCTTCCAGTGCAAAATAAAATTCAGGATATAAAAATAGCGAATTAACAAAGCAAATAATGGTGATATGTTAACTATATTAGTTCAGTACGTGTCCCTCAGAAAACTGCTCCAAATAGCTTGCCCCAGAGTAAAAAGAAAAGCATTTTTCGAGATACAATATGCGGAACATAAGTATATGTATGCACAACGCTTACTAAGTGGATCAATCTTAAAGCGACACTGACACACAATTTTTCTATTATCAGAAAATTACTCTTTCTCAATTCCAAAATCACCACGCTCGACGCGACAAGGCTATTGGTGATCGAGAAAAATTTGCAAAAAGAAAACGCTGATGGCGACGCCACTTTGAAATGCGCGCAGCAAACCCCGTGACGTCATACATTTTGACTGTATCTGCTATGGCCCACATAGTTACAAATCCGTGAAAATGAAGTGCATTCACCTTTCTAGAGGCCTTACAATTAACATACTTTTTTCAGAAAATCCTGTTGAGCCAACGTCTATGAAGTACCACATATCAGTGCCATCACGCGTGGAGCGAAATTTCAAAGTGGGACTCTGACCTTTATTTTCTGCTGTATTAATAATCATGGTGCAAAAGATAGAGTTCTCAGAGTATACTTTATCAATCTAAACCTATTCATTGTTTCGCTATAGCGTCTCTTTAAGAAATGAGCAAAGTCCAAGCCCGGCCCGACCGGAGCCCGCCACCTAAATCCGGGCCCGACCCTAAAGCCCGAAGCTTCAGGCCCTAGCCCGGCCCACGGGCCGGGCCGGGCTTTCGGGTAGGCCTGAGCCCGTGCAGTGCTCCATGCATGACTCAACGCGCAGCGTGCCGCTCCCAAGTTGGGACAGTCAGGCCACGTCCGACCGCCGCATCGTTGGCCCTCTCGACAGCCCACAGTTGAGCCCCGACATCAGGGCTCTTGATAGCGGATAGCCACTTGTGTTTGTTGGTTTGGTCCGTGGCCCGTAACGAGGGGCAACGCCAGAGCATATGGTCTAGGCTAGCGAATTCGTTGCAGTGCCTGCACGAGCTATTGGGATAATTGTCCGGATACATTTGCTGCAATAACGCCGCGCTGGGATACGAACCCGTTTGCAATAATCTGAGAATCAATGCCTGTGCTTTATTTAACTTCTTGTTAGGGAGGGGAAAGTCTCCCGTGCAGATATAAAATTCTTGTGTAATTTCGTTTTATATTGTCGGATGGTGTCTGTCCTCTGCGGGCCGGCGTTGGCGTTCTCCATGGCCGCGGAAAGCGAGACATCGCGCCTTGTAGTGGAACCAGCTCGTTCAGGTTTGTGGGGCCGCGCCTGATGGATCCCATGTCAGCGGGGAATCACGTGAAAGTGCGAGTGGTGATGCTTTTGCCATCCAGTATGCGACAGGCTTCTTTACACACGGCACCAACGCTGAGGGCCCTGGTAGGTGTCTTCGACCTTGGCGTGTGGGACGCGGCCCGGTTCAACTCGGTGATGCAAAAGCCGGGCCACTGATCTGACGATTTCGTAACTGACCTTTCACGACAAGCGCAGAAATGTCACTGTGGCGACAAGTGCCACAGACTCGTCGGTGACCACATAGTGGTTGGCATTCGTGACGACTGTCAGTCTGTCTCACTGTCTTCCAGATACCGAACAAATGTTGTGTCATATTTTCTTTTCCACGCGAAAGGGTCGTTCATGGAAAAAAATGCATTCGACGCCCTATCGCGTCGACAAAAACATCGCCCACTTGATGCTGCGGTTGAGCCGCTTTTTAGGGGGCGAAGCTCCTTAGGGTGTGGGTCGTTCCCTCCTCTGTAACAGTATGTTGTAGTAGCCACTTATAGTTAGTTTTAAGAATTGCTCACTAGATGGCGTTGTGTGTATATGTTCTTGGAAATAATATCACTAGATAGCGTTAGTGGTTTTCGTATAGCTGATGATTAAAGAGGATAGATGGCGCTGTTATAATTGGGATCGTCGGGCCGACGCGCTACTCGGAGTCGAGCACCGGAGATGCACTCCATCGTCATCAACGGTGAGGTGAACTTCACCAGAGAGGAGGTAGTCAGCTCCTAGTATCATGTCAGCGGGCAGGTCCTAGAATACGGGAACGCCGACAAGGAACATGCTTCCGGCTTCGGTTTGGAGATGCACGTCAAGCTTACCGACAGGCAATGCACAACCACCGAGGACACGCAGGGGTGCCTCGGGCCAAGGTTGGAGATTGGCTGGGGCATGGTGTCGATGTAGCGCCGCGCGTTGAGCGCGGAGCATGCGGCTGCTCCGGTACTCACGGCAGCACAACCCATAGCCAAGGACGCGTGGACGGCGTCCGTTGGAGGCCGATGGGATGATAGAGTCCACTTCACGAGAACCGCGCCAATGGGAGCGTTAACCACGTTCCCAGACGAGAGGAGCCCGTGTGGTGCCGTAGCGTGAACTGGTATCGCGGCGCCGATGAATGAAAGTTGAGCCGCCAAGGAGGCCTGGACGCCGTCCCCGGTCGGCGTTCGCAGAGCCGGAAGGTTACGGGGTGACGAGGACGTCCCCGAACTCTGGTTGGTGCGGTGGCAGGTGGGCGGGTTCCATGGCCGAGGAAGCGTGGACGGCTTTCCTCGGAGGGCCTGTCCGGAACGTCGAGGACGCATGAGCACAGGTGGCGTCTGCCTTAAAGCTTCATGTTCGACGACGGCGCTCCGGAGCTTTGCCCCACTCATCATCATTCACCTCGTGGATATGCTGTGAATGCTTTTTCAGACCACTTCGGTGCAAAACAATGAAAGCAACGTTTCAGCACAGTACTCAACTGCTGAAAACGTAGGTAATGTCTGGCTAGCTACACTCTGTGCTGAGAAGGGTAATTAATGCGAAAGCGTGGGTTGCTCATCCGATAGGTCAACTGAACGAATTTTAAATGAGAGCGCCAGCTCATGCCCATGTTCGAGTAACTTTACTGAGAGGCCTGTAGACGGATGTGCAGTAGAAACGCCTGCCGATGTTGTTTTATTACAGAGTCTGTTCGCAAAAACAGCATGACTGCATCTGCATCCGATGTAGAAATTCATGCTGGGCTTATGACATGGTTGATGAACCGCCAGGCTCACCTGAGCTTGGCCAGCAAAAGGTCCATCAGTGTTTTCAGCTTTACGCAAATGCTTGAGTAGTTTTAAGCGGTTATTGCAAATAAACGCTGGTAAAAGTCAGCGTTGAATCTTAATCCAGCTTTTCTGCGAGATCTAAGTACTCTTACTCGGCTAGCCTGGGCGTCTGCTCTCGTTTACAGTGTGCCACTTTCTGTCAAATTTAAACGCATGATGTCTCTTTTTCATCATAAGGCGAAAAGTTCGCATTGACTTTTGCTTTGACATTGCTACATCGTTTACTACCTGCGATTTGATTATCTCTTCATACCTTTCATAACCTCCTCTTGAATTTATAAATTCCGTTTCATTTTCTCGTAATTCAATCGGTTACTGCAGCATTCGGACAATCTGTATATACACTGCATGGCTTGTGCACTGCGTTGAATGTCAATTTTACCAGTTGATACTCCTGTCTAAATGTTTCCACATCATACCTTGTAACTGACTGCATGAACGAATAAACTGAAACTGAAAGCAGCTTGCCACGTAGTCTGTACTGCTGCCTTTATGTTACGTCTATCAATTTCGCATGTATGGCTCCACAATATATTTTAAAATCGTAATATTCCGCTAAAGTGTAATAGTGGAATTATATTTGGTTTCATCTCCCAAGTCTCATGCGCGAAATCTACACGTAGACACACTTCCAGTGTTCGTCGGCAGGCTGAAGTCACCGCACGCCGAGTTCGTACAACAGGTACTGGATGTTTTATGTCCAGTGTTTACAAACCTTCAGTAGGCACCATGTCCCGACGATCTACAGTGAAACGTGATACTCCTGAAGTCCTGCGTTCACTACTATCGAACGCAGCAGTCTAGTTTAAGCTCATGTGTGTTTTTTTTATGTTACTTTATTTCTATCTCTCTATCTTTTCATCCCCTAATCCCCTTCCCCCAGTGTAGGATAGCAAACCGGACGCTCGTCTGGTTGACCTTCCTGCCTTTCCTTCCTCTTCCTCTTCTGCATACACGCCAGCATCTTCATTGCACTGGAGATTTCCCCCCTTAATATCCTAGTTGCCTAAAACTTCTGTGTAGTATGTTAAAAATGTTATTGTGCGTGCTTATAAGGTGTTTTCTAGTGCGTCCGCCCAGAGACTGCGGTATTAGAGACTGTCCTGTAAGCAGTACCAACACTGTACGAGTTTCCTGACATCCTTGAAGGAAACGGTCAGCTTCCAGGACTGTACAGGAATCACCTGCGTAAAGGCGTTGTTCCAACAGTTTGCGCTCTACAGAAAATACGAGGCGCGCTTGAGGAGATCGGGACAGTGGAGCTCAAACGAATGGAGCAAAATGGTGGGATCTTGACACTGACCGAACATAGGAGTCGGTTCATCCAATTGTGATGTTAAGAAATTGGAAGACCCTTAGTGGCTCAACAGTGTTTCCCATTCTTGATACCAAGAGTGAATTCTGGCAACAGACACTGGATGGGGCAAGTTTAACGCTTTATACTTTCGCAACACCCTGGAGCTGATACCGTTTTCTTAGCATATCCCCAAAAAGATGCGAAGTTCTTTGATAGGCTTAGGTGGCTCAAATGCTTCAATAGCCTCCGTTTTTGCAGAGTCAGGTCTCACGCCGTCTTTGTCCACGAGATGCCCCAACACCAAAGCTTGGCGACGAGCCTTTGGGCTTTGTCACAGCGCCCGAACTGTTTCAACAGGCCATTGACCAAGTGTATCAAAGCCACGTCATAATGAAGATATTGTTAGTGGGTCTAATCCATAGTGAAGGAGCAGCAGCGACAACAACAGAGTAGAAAGAAAGAGAAGAACGACGTGCAGTACTGGTTGACATTCGCCGTCCAGCTCATTGCGAATAAACCTCTCGTACAAACCCCGTAACAGAGTGGTGGAGGCGCTGGGTACATGAGTACCGAAAAACGGAATTACTTCACTTTGACCCCCGTCGGAGTCGTCGCTTTGCGGGACTTCCACCAGCCTCTACAGGAGACATGCTGCCGGCAACTCAAACACCGAGGTCAGCAGGCCCCACCGCAACTCTACAAAGAGCCATCCCTGCTTTTCCGGGACTGCCGCTGAGGACGTCGACGAGTGGTTAAAGCAGTATAAAAGGGTGAGCAAGCTTAACGGTTGGGACTCAGCAGCTCAGCTGTCACATATAGTACTCTCGCTCACGAATACTGCTCTCCTATGGTACGACAACCACGAAGACACGCTCACGACATGGGCCATATTTGAAGAGGAATTGAAGAAATGCTTTGGAGATTCAATCACGAAGAAGGAGCGAGCCGAACAGACTCTGTCCCAAAGGGCCCAGCTCCGCGGCGAGACATGTACCATGTACATCGAAGACATCCTTAAGCTGTGCAGACTCGTGAGCCCAAGCATTTCCGAAGATAAGGTGGGGCATCTTCTTAAAGGCATAGCCGAAGATGTCTATTAGTTTATCATTGCGAAAGAAAACCTGACATCTGTGAACGCGGTAATGCAGCACTGCCGCACGTTCGAAGCACTGAAGATGCGTCGTATAGCACCGAAATTGGACGCCTGTCTAATGTACCGACAGTGGCCAGCGTTGACGCTAGTGCACCATTCGACCTCTCGTCAATGATACGGCAGATTGTACGGGAGGAAGTGAAATCAGCCGTTTTGGTGGGGATGACTCCCGAGGCAATGAGCCCGGACTACCGCCTATGTCATGGCAACCATCCGTTTACGCAGCAAACGTGGACACTTACCAAACCGGGCCCCAGTCACAACCCGCAGGCCGACCTCGCTCGAAAAGCGAGCAGCAGCACCGCAACACTTACCCGACGCCACGCTTCCACCCTACGTATTCACCGCCGATAGTATACAGAGACCACGATGGTCAGGACGGATATCTAGTGCTTGCTGATGGAAATGAGGGGTTTCAGCAGCATCGCTCATTTCGGCCTCCTCCCCGCGTGTGCTACAGCTGTGGTCTCCCAGGCCACATCTCCAGGTTTTGCGACCGTCGACGACCATTCCGACAAGAGCCCCCCCACCAGCATCCTACCAGACTAGTTCTGGGCACTTCACCACGTCATGGCCAACACGCCCACCTGCTAGTCGTCGACTACGGGAAGGTAACTTCCGCAACCCGTCGCAAGCCTCTGACCGCAGCTTAACGCCTCCGCCTGCCCGACGTGCTCCGCAGTCCCCGTCGCCACGGCGTCGCCTCCCATCACCACCTCCGGAAAACTAGGCAGTGCGGACGATGGGGGGTGAGGTCGCTGGATACTGTACGCTGCCAAACGATATGCCTCCGACAGCCTTCATGCTGAAAAACAAAGTTAATGTGTGTGTGGATGGTGTGCCTACTATGGCTCTTGTAGATGCTGGTGCAACGATTTCTGTGATGAGTCTTAGTTTTAAAGCTCTGCTTGGACAAAAAGTTATGTTTCACTGGAACAATACATCGACGTTTCGTAGCGTTAGTCGTGACACGTTGTGCCCGGTTGGTGTTTGCACTGCTGACGTTTCTCTGTGTGGCAGAGTATTCTGTACTGAATTCGCCGTTATTCCGCGATCTACGCACGATGTTATTTTAGGCATAGACTTCTTGCGGGAGTGGGGTGCAAATGTTGACTGTCGAAGTGGCGAGCTGTCGGTACGCGATGAAGTTATGACCGGACTCATGGAGAGCTTGTCACGCCGCCATGAGAGTGCCTTTTGTGTCGCTGAGGATGTCGTCGTGCCCGCACATAGTAGCATCTGCGTCCCGGTCATTTGCTCTGGCACTACTCCTACAACATTTGATGCCGCAACGGAACCCCTTCACTCGGGCCTGTGTAAAGAAGAATGTGTTCGTGCCGCATTGCTTAGCGGCAGTCGTGGAAGGACGTTCCGGGTTATGGACGATGAATTACACGGGCCAGCCCATACTTCTACCGTCTGGCATAAAGCTCGCGCTATTCAAGGAAGAAACACCGACTTTCCTGGCTATACTCGAGGCTGCTGCAGACGAGTCCAAACTACTTCGGATGGTAAGCAAGTCACTAAGCACGACCGAGCGCCACACGTTACTGGGTGTTTTATCGAAGCACGCGCAGGTGTTCGACTTCTCGCAAAACGATAAGACTCCCCCCTATACCGACGTCTCGAGTCCGCCATCGTATAAATACAGGGTCAGCACTCCCTATACGACAGAAGCCATACCGCGTGTCACCCGACAAACGTAAGACAATTGGCGAGCAAGTTGAAGAAATGCTGCAGAAGGGAGTAATCCAGGAGTCCGCGCGCCCTTGGGCTGCACCTGTCATTCTCGTCAAAAAAGAAAGATGGCAGTTGGCGATTTTGTGCAGATTACGGGCGGCTGAACAGCATTACTAAGAAAGATGTCTATCCACTGCCGCGTATAGACGATGCTTTAGACTGTCTTCATTCGGCTTCTTACTTCTCTTCTGTTGACTTGAGATCCGGCTACTGGCAAATCCCGATGCATGACGAAGACAAAAAAAACCGCGTTCGTAACGCCCGATGGACTTTTTGAATTTAACGTTATGCCATTCGGCTTGTGTAACGCGCCCGCCACCTTTGAACGCTTCATGGACACCATTCTACGAGGTTTAAAATGGGAGATATGCATGTGCTATCTCGACAATGTCATCATCTTTGGTCGCACCTTTGAAGAGCACAACGCGCGTCTCGACACTGTCCTAAGCTGCATACGGAAGGCTTGTCTTGTGCTTAACTCCAAAAAGTGTCATTTCGGTGAACGCCAAGCTTTGGTGTTGGGGCATCTCGTGGACAAAGACTGTGTGAGACCTGAACCTGCAAAAACGGAGGCTGTTGAAGCATTTGAGCCACCTAAGCCTATCAAAGAACTTCGCAGCTTTTTGGGGCTATGCTCCTACTTTAGGCGATTCATTGCTCGCTTTGCTGATGTCGCTTATCCT
The DNA here is from genome assembly GCA_030522465.1 of Rhipicephalus appendiculatus. Classification (NCBI taxonomy): domain Eukaryota; kingdom Metazoa; phylum Arthropoda; class Arachnida; order Ixodida; family Ixodidae; genus Rhipicephalus; species Rhipicephalus appendiculatus. The sequence goes on along the minus strand of JALIZH010019756.1, from coordinate 15,496 downwards.
TTGACGAACCTCCTGCACAAGAACACCCAATTTGAGTGGACGCCGGAGTGTTCTGCTTCCTTTCGACAACTGAAGTTTCTGCTGACGTCACAGCCAATTCTGCGACACTTCAATCCCTCAGCGCCAACAGAGGTCCACACAGATGCGAGTGGTGTAGGTCTTGGTGCCGTTCTTGTGCAGCGCATAGACAACAAAGAACATGTCATCGCATATGCAAGTCGGTCGTTAAGCAAACCCGAACCTAACTACACGGTTACTGAACAGGAATGTCTCACTGTTATTTTCGCCGTGCAACGGTTTCGGTCGTACCTGTATGGGCGCGAGTTCACTATCGTCACCGACCACCACTCTCTATGCTGGCTCGTCAATCTTCGTGATCCGTCGGGACGCCTTGCACGATGGGCCTTACGTCTGCAAGAGTACAGCTTCACCGTCTCCTACAAGAGCGGGCGACGGCATGCTGATGCCGATTGCCTTTCCAGAATGCCTCTGCGTGCAACGGAATGCGACGCTGACAGTTTTGACCATTTAATTGCAACTGTACATCGGGATTTCCCAAGTGTCGCAGCCTTCGCAAAAGAACAGCGTGAAGGATCCGAGTTTAGAGCCACTTTTCTCTGCCGCGAAAGAGTCAACAGCGTGCCATTTTTGTGTTCGAGATGGGTTGCTGTACAAGAAGAATTTCTCCGCGACAGGTGCACAGTTTCTTCTCGTGGTGCCAGAAGCCCTTCGCTCGTATGTTTTGCGCGTTCGTGCACGATGACCTAACTTCAGGTAACCTAGGATCCACGCGGACACTTCATCGTGCCAAAGAGAGGTTTTACTGGCCTCAAATGCGCAAGACAACGGAGACGTACGTAGCCAGTTGTGCCGAGTGCCAAAGCCACAAGAGACCTACTACTTCTCCAGTCGGTTACCTAAAGCCCGCTGTGCCACCCAGCTCACCTTTTGAACAGGTAGGCATCGGCCTGATAGGACCGTTCCCACGTTCATCCAAATGCAACCGTTGGATTATAGTATGCGCCGACAACATGACTCGGTTCTGCGAGACGGCGGCGCTACCCTCTGCAACTGCAACCGAAGTATCACAGTTTGTACAGCATTCGATAACACTTCGTCATGTTCCTCCTGATGATGATGATGATATATGGATTTTAATGGCGCAAGGGCCAGGCTTGGCCAAAGAGCGCCATGGTAGATGAAGTATGGCTGTATAGTGGCCTAAAAACAAATCGCAAAAGATGTAAAAATACTTATATCAGATAAAATGATGGCAATGATTGGTGGAATGTGCTATGTACAGATGGATTGCTTTGAAGGGGGTGATGGAACTGAAGCACAGGTCTGTAAGCGAGCACAATTGCCTCATCAAAGCCCTTGCACACAAGGGTAGAGAGGCATGTGCTATACATATGTTAAACTCGGTAACAGTAGCCTCAAGAACGAGGCAGTGCTACGAGGTTCTAGGACCGATAACTTGCAAGCAACGAGTGTCATTGAGGAAGCTTAGAAGGGGCTCTGTTTTAAAGAGAGGTTCGGTGCCAAGAAACATTGCTGGGTGTAATGGTATGTGCTGATTGTAAGCTATAAGAAAATGCTTTTTTCTCAGATCCTCGATCTGCCTACACTCCAAAAGAACGTGGAGGACGGTCAATCTTTCACCGCAATTACCACATACAGAAGGGTCACTACCAGTTAGCAAAAAATTATGGGTACCAAATGTGTGCCCTATCCTCAGCCTGCATAACAGGACGTCAATTCGTCGTGATTTTGTTGCTGGTGTAGATGTGCATAGCTGAGGTTTAATAAGATGTAGCTTATTGGAAGTTTCGGTGTCCCACGACCTTTGCCAGTGGTGTCTCAGTTGTTTTCTGATGGAAGGTCTCAGGTCAATGGTAGGGATAGCTGCGACGGGATTACAGGGTTTTGTAGAAGTCGATTTAGCGATTTCGTCAGCCACGACATTACCCTGAATACCTCTGTGGCCTGGCACCCAGCATATCGTGACATGCTGGTCGCCCCTGTACAGTGCACAAAGGAATGAATAAAGCTTATGTAGTACAGGGCTCTTGTGTTTCCTGAATGACAGTGATGATCTTACAACACTAGGGGAGTCTGTAAATATAACTGCCCTCCGGAGGTTTGTTTTCATAATATGGCGCACAGCCGACATTACTGCATAGGCTTCTGCAGTGAAAATGCTTGTGTCTCGATGAAGTACATCAGATTCTAAAAACGATGGTCCCACGACTCCATAAAACCGGCATGTGACCTTGATGCATCTGTGTAATATTCCGGGCAGGAGTACTTAGTCTGACGTTCTAAGAAGTGTGCTCGAATGTGGATATCTGGGGCGTGCTTAGTTACTTCAACAAATGTGTGACAATCCACAATCTGCCACTGCCAGGGTGGCGGTGATGTTTCTGGTGCCATCAGTTGATATTGGAAAAGTGGTATACCCATTTCCTGGCTGAGTTTCCACACACGAAGTGAGAAATATTATCTTAGTGAAGGTCTATTTCGAAAGGGAGTTGTACCTGAAGTATCGTTAACGGTTGAGTGGCAAGAACGCTCACTGTTTGAATTTACTTTCAGAAAATACATAAAGCTAGTGTACGATCTCTGCAAGTGCAGTGACCATACATTAGACTCTACGTAGAGGCTCGGTACAAGACTGGTCCTGATGCACCTGTGGAAATACGGATACCCAAGTGATGTACAGGATCCAAAATCTTCAGGGCAGTTTGGGTAGCAGAGTCGTATACCACCGGCACCGTAGTCTAGGCGTGTTTGTACGAGGCTTCTGTACAGGTTTAATAGGCACTTCCTGTCATTGCCCCATGTTGTGTGCGACAAGATTTTCATAATATTCATCGTTTTGAGGCACTTGCCTTTCAGGTATTTAATGTGGGAAATGAATGTCAACTTTGCATCAAGTATAATTCCTAGGAACTTATGCTTTGTGCTTACAGGTACAAGCTGCTTGTGCAGTTCGACATTAGGGACAGGGACAAGTCCTCGTTTTTCTTGAAAATAGGACACATCGGCTTTTAAGCGGATTCAGGTTAAATCCATTTTCGATCGCCCATTGCGACAACCTGTTCAGGCCAAGCTGCACTTGTCTCTCACAAATTGCGAAGTTGCACGATTTGGACCCTATTAGCACATCGTCAACATATAAAGAGTGAAACATGGCATTTGGGATCGATGAGCGTAAGGAGTTCATTTTAACAATAAAAAGGGTACAGCTAAGGTACACCACCTTGCGGTACCCACGTTTCCCGAATAAATGGCCTGGACAAGACACTCCCAATACGGACACGGAAGGTTCGTTCGAATAAGTAGCTTTTTATGATCTTCAGCATGTTACCATGGATACCTATGTCTGACAAATCTCTGAGGATGCCGTAACGCCATGTGGTGTCATACGCTTTATTCCATGTCGAAGAACACTCAAAGACAGTATTGCTTGTGGATAAACGCGTCGCAGATGTATGCTTCGATGCGTACAAGGTGGTCAGTAGTGGACCGGCCCTCTCTGAAACTACATTGATAAGGATCAAGAAGTTTGTTGGTTTCTAGAAAATGGAAAGTCTTCTGTTTATCATTTTCTCGAACACCTTACACAAGCAGCTTATAAGGGCTATTGGACGGTAGCTTGTAACTGAAGAGGGGTCCTTGCCTTCCTTTAGAATAGGGATAACAATGGCCTCCTTCCACGTCGACGGCAGGTACCCGGCAGCCCAGATAGTGTTATACAGGGCAAGTAAAGCGCTTTCTGTGTCATTGTGAAGGTGCTTGAGCATATCATACATAATTCTGTCGGGTCCCGGTGCTGTGCTCTGGCATGAGTTCAAGGCCGCCCTAAGCTTGGCAATATTAAATGGAGTGTTGTATTGTTCGTTTGTCCTAGAGTTAAACTCGAGCGTTTTGCGTTCTACCATTTCTTTATATTTTAAGAAATATTTTGAGTAGTGCGCGGAGCTGGAGACCCGCTCAAAGTGCTCGCCAAGGGTGTTGGCCTGGTCCTCCAGTGTGTCTCCTTGGCTCACCAAAGGCATGGGACGAGCTTGCTGCCCCTTAAGACTTCTGAGGCCACTCCAAACTTTCTTTTCTTGGGTGTAGGAGTTAATGCCGGAAAGGAACCTGACCCAACTCTCTCTTCTTGCCTGACGTCGTGTTCGCCTACCCAGTGATTTCACTTTTTTAAATTCCACGAGGTTTTCTGCATTCGGATATCGGCGCAGAATACCCCAAGCTTTATTTTGTTTCTTAGGCGCATCCCTACAGTCCTCGTTCCACCAGGCAACACGTCTTCGACCCCAGTGACCATTTGTTTGCGGGATACACTTTTCAGCAGCATCAAGAATAAAAGCACTGAAAAATGCTACTGCGCCATCGATGTTATGATTAGTTATAAAATCATAAGATAAAAGTGTTGATTCTTTAAATTTATCCCAGTCAGCGGACGCTATTTTCCATTTGGTAATATGAGGGGCAAAGTCATGTGGTGTTGTCAAGTTTAGCGTAGCAGGAAAGTGGTCACTACCGTACGGATTTATGACCACATTCCATTCTAACTCGGCGAAAAGAGAAGGAGAGTCAAGCGTCAAATCTATCGATGAATATGAGTTATGGTGGACGTTGTAATAGGTAGGCTCTTTTTTATTAAAGAGGCATGCTCCGGAACCCAGGAGAAATTGTTCTAGTAGTCGGCATCTCGCATCGCAGCGGGTGTCCCCCCCCACAGAGTGTTGTGAGCATTAAAATCGCCAACAACAATGTTGGGTGCCGGGAGCTGATCAACGAGCTGATAGAAATCTGTGCGGCTAAGTTTATAGTTTGGTGGTATATATATTGAGCACACAGTGACTAATTTGTCAAACAGAATGACGCGGACTGACACTGCTTCGAGAACCGTCTGAAGACTAATAGGTTGGCAAGGCACAGATTTGTTTACAATAATAGCTACACCACCGGACGAAGCCGAGGCATCATCCCGGTCCTTGCGGAACATAGCGTACTGACGCAGAAAGTTGGTTTGTGATGACTTCAGATGTGTCTCTTGGACGCACAGCACCTTGGGATTGTATTTCTGTAAGAGTTCTATGACGTCATCGAGATTGTGGAGAAGAGCCCTAACATTCCAGTGTATTATTTGGGTAGCCATTTTGAGAGTGTCTTTGTGCTATGCGTCTAAATAGACGACCTTAGCTTAGCGAGCAGTTTCGGGGCCCCTAATACGGGCCTTTTCTTTTTTGGCGCGCTCCATTGAGCCACGCCGTTCCTTCGGCGCCTGAGGCGCCGATAGGCTTTGCGTTGTGTCCATCGCCTCGGCAGAGACGCTGGATGCCCGATCGCGGTTTACGCGTACGGGTGTGCGAGTCTTAGGGCTCTCTGCCTGAGCAGATGGCCCGGGGACTGCAGACCCGGAGGCCTGCATGCTCTTTGGCAGCGGAGCAGCACGGGCTGCTTCCGCTGTAGGTGTGGATGATTGTGCGGGGGCAGAAGTTGCTCGCGGACCACTCTGCGTGAACCGCGCAGCTGCAAAAGGCCGTTGCGGCGTCACCCCCGGCGCCCGCCGCATCGGCATAAGATGGTTTGACAAATGAAAACCATTTCCGAGCTTCATTAAAAGAGATGTTTTCTTTAGCCTTGAGTGCTATAATATCCTTCTCTCTTTTCCACGCAGGGCAAGAGCGCGAATACGCAGGGTGATCTCCGTCGCAGTTCGAACAGTGCGGGTCAGAGTTGCAATCCTCGACTGCATGTTCTAGAACACCACATTTTGCACATGACATTCGGCCGCGGCAGGCTCTGTGAGCTGTGACCAAACTTCTGACACTTGAAGCACCTGCGAGGATTAGGTATGTAAGGTCGGACACGCGTCTTTATGTATCCTGCTTGGATATGCTCTGGGAGTGTGGCAGTGCTAAAGGTGAGGATTAAATGCTTTGTGGGTATTTCCTGGTCGTTGCGCCTTATTTTAATTCTCTGCACCTGGACAACATTCTGGTCTTTAAATCCGTCAAGGAGCTCACTCTCGGTGAGATTCAGAAGGTCACTGTCGGAAACCACACCACGGACTGTGTTCAAGGAACGGTGCGCTGTTACGGTGATAGGAGTGCTGCCAAAAGATGTGAGAGATTTGAGCTTGTCATACTGGGCCTTGTGCTGAAGTTCTAGGAGAATGTCTCCACTGGCCATTGTTGTGGCTTTGTAACCGGCTCCAATAGTGTCTGTAAGACACTTTGAAACTAGAAAAGGTGACACTGCTCTTGCTGTTATTTCTGGACATTCGGTGTGGATGATGTGGAAACGTGGAAAATTATCAATGTTCTTTGCGTTAAACTGAAAGCTTTCTTCGGTGCGCCCTCTTTTAGAAAGAAGGCGATTGGGGAGGTTTCGGAAAGAGGTTGAACCCATAAGAAGTTTCTTGTTTTCGGTAGCGAGGCCAGCCGCCCACCATTGAGCCCAACTAGGGGACGCTACAAAAACCCGCAGGTATCGCACACGCCAGCTGCACGAAGCTACTATAACCCGCTATAACATACCCATGGTTGGATACTGTACACCAGGTTAACCCTCGCCGCCAGGAACAATGGAAGTAATTTGAAGAGAGGAGAGGACAGGAAAGGTTAAAAGAGAGAGAAAGACGAAGATGTAGGGAGAGAGAGATAGGAAAAGGCGACTCCCGATTTTCCCTGGGTGGGTCAGCCCAGGGGTGCCGTCTACGTGAAGCCGGGGCCAAAGGGGTGTGTTGCCTCTACCAGGGGGGCCTTAAAGGTCCAAACACCCGGCGTCGGCTCAACCCGCAGGATCCCCTTTTCCAGGGACACGGCGAAGCCACGCAAGCGTAAGCGTGGGAGAGAATCGAAACTCCCCCGTTAGCTCGGGTCCGTGGTGTCGCTACGCACCAAACGCCTGCTTGCGCAGACGCCCCTGCGGGGCATGGTCCTCCTCACGTGATCATTAGTGATCGTGGCCGTCAGTTCACAGCTGATATTGTTGAAGAACTCCTACGTCTGTGTGCCTCAAACCTGCGACATTCGACGCCCTACCACCCTCAGACCAATGGCTTGACTGAGCGTACGAATAGAACCCTGGTGAACATGATATCCATGTACGTTAGCTGGGACCACAAAAACTGGGACGAGGTGCTGCCGTTTGTCACGTACGCATTTAATACCGCGCAGCATGAGACCACTGGATACATCCCCTTTTTTCTTCTTTACGCTCGCCCACCGCGATACTTTAGACACTATCTTTGCTTTCTGTAGTCACAACGACGCTTGTATCGCGGAAACGCTGTGCCGGGCGGAGGAGGCTCCGCGCCTCACCCGATTGCGCACTCTGGCTTCACAGGAGCACAATAAATCCCGGTATGACAGTCGACACCGTCAGGTCACCTACAGTCCCGGTGACCTAGTGTGATTATGGACTCCGGTACGGAAACGTGGACTGTGTCAAAAACTGCTCGCTGACTATGTTTGACCGTTCGTTGTGATAGAGCGTCTTAGTGAGCTGAACTATAGGATCGCACGCCTCACTGCCAGTGGAAGACGGTCATCCAAGACCGAAGTCACACATATATATAGCACGCCTGAAGCCTTTTACACAGCGACGCCCTAACTAACTTATCGCCCGGAGGGCTTCGTCTGCAAGAGGAGCAATGTTAGTGGGTCTAATCCATAGTGAAGGAGCAGCAGCGACAACAACAACAGAGTAGACAGAAAGAGAAGAACGACGTGCAGTACTGGTTGACATTCGCCGTCCAGCTCATTGCAAATAAACCTCTCGTACAAACCCCGTAACAATATACTTCAACGACAGAGTGGTCGCCTCAAGGACTCCCGTAGTATACATAGCCCGTCTTCGAACAAAAAAAAATCAGTTTTGTCAATGTTGATCAAGTCTTGCAACGGTGGCAAGGATCTGCTACCGTGCCACCTCAACCATTGTAGCAGGCTCCCCTGCGAGTTCTTGATGGGCAGGAGATTTAGCACGTTGATACTGGAATTACCACACACCCCTGAAACCGCTCTACTCCACTACTTGCGCATCAGCAACTTCTCAAACACAGAGGACGCTGCAGAAGCATAAATATTTTTATTTATTGATTTATTGATACTGTCGATCCCATCAGAGATCATTACAGGAAGGGCATGTTCACTTGTTACAATATGGGAATACAAATAACGTAAAGAAAATATTTGCAGTCAACAAAGGTAAACAAAAAAACGTAATAGTGCATCATAATAATAACACTTCGTATTAACAGTACTCGTACGATTCTAGCTCTGGAGAAGTAGCAACCAGTCTTGGTGAAGCACAGGTGTGATGAGTGAGGGATATTCAGTATGGAAAAACTGCATTGGGACCGAAGAAAAGAACGTGACTGTACTGCGCGCCAGCGCCGCTCGTGGAAAGCTAGAGAACGGGATCCGTTTCTCAACAGGTTAGATGCAGCGATGCAGCAGGCTAGGAAAAGCTGACAAAATGAGCTGCGTCAGGAATGACCGTAACGGCTCCTGGCCCGTTGCGGATCCCGTCCTGTTCGCGGGTGGATTTGTTGATGAGCTCGGACAACCAGCTGCGCGAGAACACGACCGTGCTTGTGGTAGCGTTCGGCGCCTTTGTTCGAGCCGGCGACTACGTAGTCTGCTGAGCCCCAGGAATGTGCGACAAGGCAGGCTGGCCTGCCGGTGTTCTAGGGCGTTGCAATGCAGGAGGTATTTGGCATCCGACCGGCAGCGAAGCGCGTCAGAGCACGTGAATAGCATAACGACTTCGTGGTTCAAAGCCGGCCCCCCATTACAAAAGGCACACACGTTAATGCGCGTATTCCCTTAATACCACGTAGTGGTGCATAGCAAGTATGCACTGACCCCCGTATTCAGAAACGCTCCTTGACTTCAACTTGACTTGCCAGCGTCTTCAATGCAGCAGAAACGCGTTTCGAACGCGCCGTCTTTAGGATGTGCCAAGGCAGCACAAACGCGTTTCGAACGCGCTGCCTTGACGCGGTGGCAAGTCAATTTCAAGTCAAGGAGCGTTTCTGAATACGGGGGGTAAGTGGTTGAAGTACGCACTAGGGACAGGATATCGCGTTCAAATCTTAAACGCGAATCATAGCATTAAATTTTAGCGTTATTTTAATAAAACTCCTCAAAACACACCATTTCCAGTAAAGTTGAAGCAGTTGACGTAGTCCTCATTTACATGCTTGTATAACCAACCAAAATGTGTGACTGTGATGTGCATAGTATCATGTCGTGCAAAATAAACAGCAGATATCGGTATCATGTTTCCATATTTATTCCATTATGATTAAGAATCAAGAAGTCGTGAAGGCTGCAGGAATCAGACTTGTGACTTGCTATGTTGTCGCTCCTCTTCAGCTTGAGCAGCCATGAAAAATGGTACCCGAAAAGAAGAACGTGATATCATTATGAGAAAATGGACTCATAGTAAGAGTTTGCAATACCTACACAACAAGTGATTTACACAGACATAATAAGGCTCACAACAAAACAACAAATGCAAAGAGGCATGGTAAGGAACCGTGTTTCTTCCCGTTATCGTGTAAAACAACTTTCATATAGTAGCTTTTCTAAGATGTCACTTGGTGACAAACTGGCAGCACAAGATGATGTCAGCTTTTTTTTAAAAAACAAAGGAAATTGTTTTAGGCTCCTTTGCGTGGGTGCCACTCACCTCTTTTCCTACGTCGTCTTGTCCAACCAAAGGAAATGTAGGGCCGAGTGCCTCGTTGACATCACGAAAGCCGCTGTTGATTTTCCTATCACTAGTGGTGAGGTGCCAGACCATAGCGACACCTTCGTTGCCCCGAGTGTGGCTGTCAAAAGGAGTGAAGAGGCTAGAGAAGCGATCCGGTATTCTAGGAATAACCAACACACAAACACACAGACTGATTAGTTTTATTTAAACCACCCTTTGTTCAACACACCGTTACTATACACACATCTTACACGAGTGTCTCGTTTAAATAATTTCGTAACGAAAACCAATTTTCACTTAATAGAAGTCGGGAACCACGTTTCACGATAGGCACTGGTTATGCACGAATGAAAGCCCTCCTTTTCTGATAAATCGCTTCAAAAAGTGCTTCCAGAATAAGCCCGGCTTTGCGCCGGCATATTACCACAACCAAGCGCATCCTCCGGCAGTCAGGGGCACGCCGTGAACGGTTACTGACAGCGTGTTCTACAAGCGTAAACTATTCCTTAAATACTCAGTTTCACGAGCGCCCGAACGACAGAAACGCGCGCAGACGCCGTCTACGTCGACATGAGACATGACATATGTTTGAATTACCTCACATAGCTCCCACTGTCACGTATATTCACTCGATTCTGTTGTAAAGGCGACCGTCACTATATGCAGTGCGTCTCTGTACACAGACTTTTAACGCGATAGCGTTAAAGAGCTCGTTTTGCAGAAATTCCGGCGTCGGCGTCGGCGTCGTTGGTTGTGAGCGAAAAATCGTCTTGTCCGTGACCGAAAAATCGAGAAAGATGCAAATAAAACAAATAATAAAAATTTCCGGGTCCGAGTGAGGATCGAACCCGGGTCGTGTGCGTGGCAAGCAGGTGTTCTACCACACAGCCATGCCTCTGCTTGCAAACACTGTGAAAATAACTTCCTCTGCTTGGAAATGCAGTGAAAATGACTTCCATGCTTCGCAAACGCAAGCGTCCTTTATATAGGCGTCGCAATATAACATGTAATATCCCAGGAATATTGCGTGTTACAAGCGTTACATTGCCATCGGGCGTCAGAGTATGTGAACTATCATAACGATTCCATAGTTTATAAAGCCAGCCACCCATTACAAACGGCACACACCTTACTGCGCGTATTCCCTTAACACCACGTAGTGGGTGTGCATAGCAAGTTCGAAAATATTTCCCACATTTGCCGCGCATAATTTCTCCTGGTTTAAAGCATACTACCCATTACATAGTATGCACTAAGTGATTGAAGTACGCAGTAGGGACGGGATATCGCTATCGCGTTCAACTCTTAAAGGCGAAGCTTAAGGGACCCCCCAATTTTTCTTTTTTTTTACGTTTCCACGCGTGGAAGCACGCTGCACACTCGAGTATCGATGGAAATGTTACTTATGACGTTGACTAAAGCGCATCTCAAAACCATATCAAGCATTTTTAGATGTTCAGACACCAGGCCCGTAGCCGGGGGGGGGGGGGGGAAGGGGGGCGAGGGGCTTGGACCCCGCTCCGAAATTCCGGATGGAAGCGGGTGTTTTACCGAGGAAAAAATAATAAAAATGGGTGTTTTTCAAGGCTTTCAACAAGTGCCCCCCCCCCCCCCCCCGAAAAAAATTCCTGGCTGCGGGCCTGTCAGACACAATGTGCGATCAGAAAGTGATCGCCCTTGATAAGTTACTGCATCGCTCATTTTATGAGCCGTGCAATCACTTACACAACAACGCGCATAGCGGTCTCAACTCGTTAAGTGACTGTTTTAATTGAACATCCTGCAACAGCATCGCGGACGCAGGCTACTGTTGGATATGGCTGGTAGCCTACTTCCGCAGAGCTGCTGCAGACGCCCAGCTTAAGCTGTGCAATTAGTACCTACGAAAGCAGTACACTCACCGTTAAGAGGCGCACGTAGTCCGTGTCAGCAACTTCAAGAATATTCCTCACTACAAGCGTCACTTCGAGCACGGAGCCTGGCGTGACCGCCACTGCAAATACGCATGTTCGCTAGAACTTAAAACTACAAGACGCGCGACCAGCCCAACGCATTCCAAAAGGCGGAGGAGAAGAGAGAGCAGGCGGAAGGGCGGAGGCCGCGGAGGCGCCGCGCGGCCAGTGCGGCTGGCCTGGCGTGCAGGCTCAACATCCAGAGTGATCATTGCCATGCGAGTGTAATTCTTTTCAGCTCACATAACGAGTTCATGCTATTTAAAGCTGCTGCATAGCAGAGCTGGGAATTGCGAGCATGTACTCTTATATGAGGTTGTATATGTGCAAGAAACGTTCGCAAGGTAGCGGTGAAGTACAGGAGAAGTTCAGCCGAGAGGCGTGGATTGTGGCTGTGACTGCACGTTTCATCGCTCTGACCATTTCGCTTCCCTGTTCCGAACTCGAGCGTTTTCGCGGCATGCGGCGCTAGATAATATCTACAATAATTGCGCCACGTGCAATGCACAATAAAAACTGTTTTAACGTACTGCAGGCACTTTTAGCGTTTCTATCTGCGTATCTATCTATCTATCTATCTAGCCTCCTACGTCTGGGTGATCTCGTGATTACCCCTTTAACTTGGGGTAGACCAAAATTAGTATGTGAGAATAAGATGGTTTGACGAATATGACTCGCTGGTCGTGACATGAACAATGACAATCCCGTCGCGTACGTCGTCCAACTCTTTCAGGCAAACCCTGTGGCACATACCACGGGGCGGGTATGTGCCACAGGTATGCGGGTATGTGCCACAGGTGATTGACAGTTTAGACTACCCAGGAACGGCGAGACAAACATTGGTACTTTTAACACCAGAGCATTAAAAAGCTGACGTCATCAGCAGCGTTGACCGCACGAATGCAAACAATAAATGTCAGGGTCCCAACAGGAATCGAACCCAAGCATTCTGCGTGGCAATCAAGCATTCTACCACAGAGCCACGCCAGGTCTCGGACCTGCTTTTCGAATAGGCCCTAATGTTCGTGAAACGTCAATTGTCGTTGCAGTGCTGGCTATCCAATTTTATAAACATTACATATGTACTCCGATGATACAGCCGTCACGCCGGGTTAACATCAATTATAGTAAAGCGCCATCCACTGAAGTTGATATATGTTGCAGTGTCCAGGGCTACCATCCTGGCGAGCACAAGCGCTACATATCAGTTTACCGCTTCTGGTGTTGCTACTGCCCATGTTGCTGTCGGCATCGTTACGCAACTGTAAACAACTTGTTATGCAAAACATATGCGACTGTGGAACATATGTCTGTGCGTACAACATTTGTACATATCTTTAGCGTAATTTCGTAACGTTTCGCTCAATAAAACATTACAACACAGTCACCTTCCCTCCGCATGCTTCGCATAACATCGATTGCCAAGGTACGTGGAATCTGCCGACTTTTTTTTATTTTGATCTCGCTGAAGTATACTATAAATTAAATACAAACAATCAAAGTAACTTACGAGCGTGAGTGCAACTCACTCCTCGTGAGTTAGCAGCCGATCGTTCATCGTCGCTGTCACACTCCTTCTCTCTCTCTCTGTCTTTCTCACACACACACACACACACACACACACACACACACACACACACACACACACACACACACACACACACACACACACACACGCACACACACACACACACGCACGCACGCACGCACGCACGCTTTCACAGCATTCTCCGTCCAGTGAAAAATCCTCGTCGTCAAGACGGTTTCTCTTTAACATCATTGCTGAAAGCAATTTGAAGAATTTCCTCCGCCGAACGAATTCGATTAGTCCGCGTCACAACGTTATCTGGGCGCGCATAACTTTTACTCTCACACCGGTCAACAAACAAATTGCTTGCAGAGTGCTGCCATCTATCAACAAACGTACAAAAACAAGCGGCGCAGCGCTAGCCAATTTGAGATTGCGCAGTTATCTATCGCGAGCTCGCGCGACTTCCCGCGTACAATGTTATAGAATTCATGCACTACAAAAGCACTGACGAACATAGGCGTGCGCACGAGGGGGGGCAGAGGGGGCGGCCGCCCCCCCCCCTAGTAACCTAAGAGAGGGGGGGCGCGAAGTCTGCCCTATACATTGACTTAATAGGGAGGGGGGGGGCGCTGCGATGAACCTTCGCCCCCCCTGCCCCCCCTGAAGGGGAACCCTGTGCACGCCTATGCTGACGAATGCTATATGCAAGTAAAACAAGGTGAGTTTCAACTGAGAAGGTCAGACGACAGCATTTAACTAACCTAGGTGGCTACACAAAACCTCGCGAAGCTGATATGTGTACGATGTGGGTCATCGCTGAACGCGCGAGTTGGCACGTATTTTCACGAAAACTTCGCGTCTCGCAAGAACGAGTGAGATTGATCGTGTCACGGAGGGCCCGGTTTGTTCACTGAAGCAGGAAACATGCAAACTCGTACTGTTTGTTTCCTGCTAACACAGCCGCACAAGGGAGCGACTGCATAGGGCTGCCATGGTGTCGTCTACCGATCATCCCTGAGAGGACGCTCCTAAATTTCTGCTTCGCGGCGCGACAGTCTATGGGCATTGCGAATATTATGGGCAAAAACAGCGCGCAGACGGACGGATCGAAGAAAAGGTAACACAGAACAAGCGCTGGTTTACTCTCAACTGTGATTTATTGGAATGTACAGATTATTTAAACACATACGATAAACATAATGAACATGCGCAGAGGAGCTGGCGACGAACCTTAACTAAGCAAACAAAAGGCTTTTTTACCGTGAGGAGACTGCGTAGGCGCGACAAAAGATCAAGCCATACAAACATACTACTGATTAGGTTTTCTGCTTTTTCATGCAAAGAAACCGATGTTTGGCTCACACAGGACTCTCCTTCTTTTTTTAATGTGTAAGGCTTCCACGAGTTCCCGTGTCGTCTGATCCCTGTGTCTAAAGAGCACTGTCGTATCACTTAACAAGGGCTTACACCCACACGTGTGGCAGTGTGAAGGCAGGTTGGCATACGTGCTGGTCTTGAAGGTTCCGGAGTGTTCTTTTAGCCGTACATAGAGGCGGCGCCCCGTTTGCCCGATGTACACTTTATTACAGGATAAGGGTATTTTGTACACGACCCCTTGTGCACAGGGCATTGACGCGTCCCTATGCTTCATACTACATTTATTTAGGCTGGACATCTGTGTTTTATGCTTTTTGTTCACCAATGGGCACAATTTTCCTCATTTGTTTTTGGCAGAAAATAGTACATGAAGATCGTAACGTGATGCCGCATGTTTTAGTCCATGCGCCATTCTGTGCTTGTAGGGCAAGGTGGCACAATTTTTTTACGCTTGTTCTGTGTTACCTTTTCTTCGTCCCGTCCGTCTGCGCGCTGTTTTTGCCCATAATGTCACCAACTAGCCCAACTTTCAGTCTTGCGTGAACTAATATCACTAGAGATGGCAGCAAACACATGAGCAAAGAAATAAAAACGTTGTCGTCAACTCCACACAGCTCCCTGAATGCATCCCTTTTTTGTTCGAGCGAGTTGTAGCCTAGAAAGCTACAGGAACGCAAATCCTGCACAGCAACTGTCGATCATGCGGACATCTTCGTCTGCGACTGTGTCCACTCAGTGAACTTAAGATTTGGAGCAACTTTTTTGTAGCACGAGAAATGCCGCTGAGGAACACATTAGGAGCAAGAACGAGAGCACATTGGCGCAGTTTCGCAGCAGAAGTAATGCTGTGACAGAAAAAAACGAATTATGGCCGAGGCGGCGTCTCGGGTCCTAG